>JAMKCH010037081.1:0-33554 GCA_023653785.1 Ophioderma brevispina
GAATTCCGTGGATTGTTTTAAATCATTAGTGAAAACATATTTGTTTACATTGTAGGTTTTTAACCAGTCATTTTGATGTATCTTTATTAAGTGTCATGACTACTTTAATTTGTTGTATGGAAATGTGATCAGCATTGTACCATATAATTATATGCTGTTTTTAGGTCTTGTATATGCTACTTTGTACAACACAGCAGGTCTGTTCTTTTCTTAATGCTGTATATGGTTTGCTTTGTATCTTTTTAGGCCTATAATTGTAAAGCGCATAGAGGGAATCTTGTCACACAATGCGCTAATAAATGCGGGCTGCAAAATCAAACCTTTATACATGATAGTCTGCGTTTGGAAATCCCAAATGCCCAAATCGAGCAGATCGTGTCCGACCCCTCCTGCTTGGCCGCCATCGTCTGCTGTTCGACTGGAGCGATGTACGGTACTTGCATGCTTGTGTTTATTTCACGTAGGTGAATTAGGTGTACCAATCAATTTCATGAATTTTCTTTTTCATGGCATGGCAGTGCCTCCTTCATGTCCTTGAGTTGCATGGTCAGCATAGTGCCGTAAGCATGGTCATGATGGCAGTCATGGTCATGGCTAGCAGTATAAGCTACCACTACGGTGGATGCCAAATTCGGCATGCATGCAAATAATTCGGCATGCATTGGCATATGGGGGCACAGACTTAAGACTAAAAAATGGTCTGCCTATTGAAACACGTGCTTTATTAGCTTGACACGTTTGCCCCTGCCTTACCTAGAGCAATGAAAATTGCAGGAGAGAATTTTGAATTCATGCTCTTTAAAATATCTTCTTTTGAACTAGGCTAGGCTACACTAGTACAGGCAACATCGACAATAAGTTCTGGTAACCAAAACCAGAGGTCAACATTATCTTTTAACACGTTATCATCTACTGAGCAATGATAACGTACAGTGTTCAAGATAATGCCGACCCTCTGGTTTCAGTTACTGGAACTACATCGACAATGTGATCGTTGTTGTGAATCAGTTTTTTGCAAATTAGATTTGAAAATTACACCCTGTTTTTGTGTCGCCTGCCTTAAAGGTCCATGGACACGGCTGAGTAGACATTTCTTAATTTCTTACATTTTCGTACCTCAAAAGTATCCTGATGATATCGCAACACAGATTTTTAAAAGTGAACATCGGGAAAGTGTTAAATTTCAAGGATAAACATACCCAAACTGACATGGCCTTCTCCTGTTTTCGTGAACGCGTATCAAGATGCTGGAGTTGGATTTGACCCCGTTAATGACGTCAGAGTAACAAGTTGTAAACAAAGCTCACACACACATGGGCTAACCGCACCGCACACTCCAGATATCGCTCCTTGTCGGTTTCTTTGTCTGGGAACTTGAATAAAGCTATTCTGTTCTGATTCTCCTCAAGTGTCGGTACGGTCGCCGCTGGTGCACCCGTCGACATTACAGCACATTATTATCGTAATTTTAAGGCACCAAATCAAGAAAAATTGTGCCATACGATACAACACGTACGACGCATATACCGCGAGAAGTCAACTGTGTACGTATGCAAGAAAACTAACTGGGCCACGCGCACGGTCCTTTCCACGATGACGATCATGATGCGTTACACGTATCGCGTAATTGTTACTCGGCGTCACTTCCGGGTCAATCGCTTCCAAAGCGCGCTAATCACTTTCGTTTTGGAATTTCCTTGAAAAGCTTGTCCAAAACACATATATTATGCCCATTTTTTATCAATATACGGTTTTCTCATCTACTGCTTCATGCAGATTTTACGTTGATACCAATACATACTATGAATGAAACCATTTTTTGGTGGTATTATAAGTATCTTTAAAGCATGTCCATGGACCTTTAAGGCAGAAAGACACATAGGGATCACTTTGTCCACTGTAGTCTGTTGTCTGTTGTTGATGTCTGTTGTTGATGTCTTTGTGAAAAACGGGGTACATTTGCCGTAATATCCACATACTTTGATGATCGAAACCAAATTTGGGTCACCAAGTGTGCAACATGACATCCCCCATTTGTTGAATGAGGTCAAAGGTCACCATACCAAGGTCAAAGGTCGTGTGAGTTCAAGTTGTAAAATAGGCTGAAAATGTAAAATTACCTCATTTGAAAAGTTGAAGTTCAATTGAACCAAACTTGATTCATGGTGCAACAACCCCTTGATCCTTCTATTGTTTATGAAGGTCAAGGTCACATACCAAGTCAAATGTCATGTGAGGTCAAGTGTCAAATAGGCGCTGAAATGTAAAATTAAATCACATGACAAGTGTATGTATTAATCCACCCCACCATACTTACAACTTTTTGTGGACAACAACTACAGAGTGTTGATTCCTACCTAGTACCTAGTTCTACTGAGCATAACCTTTTTGTCTTCATTTCATCTTTTAACATTTGGATCATTTATCATATATCATAACGAAGGTTATGCCGCTGTAACATGGATCAACATCAGAAATGCCAAATTTAAAGTCCATCTGACAATCCTAAGATTTTTCAAACTTACCTCAACAGGACTCTGTAGCCTTACAATCCTACAGAACAAGAATCCCACACATCTGTTTTCATCCACGTACGTCGAAAATTGGAGAATTTTCAATGCAGGAATTACTTACTCCCTAAAACTGTCAGGAGTGAGTAGGTTGCCATTTCGGAGTTTGGCGGGTCAAGCTGAGACGTCAATATACCTGTCAAAGGTCGACATGGCGTTGTTTGTTGTCAACAAAACAACGTGTGGATTCTTGTATATGTAATATCCTGTTTGAGGTAAGTTTGAAAATCTTGACATTCCGATGACTATTAAATTTGACATTTGCTTATTGTTGAAACCAAGTCCATGTACAGCGGCATAACCTTTTACGTTAGCTGATATATGATAATGTCCAATGTTAAAAGTGACTGAAAGACAAAGAAGGTTAGTGCTTTTCAGCAGACTAACCTAATCCCAATAATTGGGACTTCCCATGATGTTTCTTTAACAATATGCCTTTAACAGTCTATAATTGAAGTCCCAAAACATTTTATGTGCATCCAGCCTATGAAATTTTGTGTATGCCTTCAATTGCTACCATGACAACATCACCTCCATCTTACCTGATTCCTATTCAAAGCTTCACCGTTGCTTTCACAACACTATTCTACCTTTAGCACCAGTAATAATATCCAATTTTAAATTTGTAATGGCTTAAAATAGCAAGACAAAATCGGGACTACTTAGTCAAACCGTTCCGAATTTTACAAGTCTTGGAATTTCATTAACTTTCATTCAAAAAAGAGTTTGAGATCTTAAAGGTCATGGAACTTCTTTAAAACCATACTTATAATACCACACCAAACAATGGTTTTAATTCCAATAGTATTATTGGTATCATGTAAATCTGCCATTAGAGTAAATGAGAAACCTCGTATATTGATAAAAATGGGGGCATGAGAATATCAGGCGTTTGGACGAAAGCATTCAAAGGAATTTCCCAATTAAAGTGATTTCCGCGCTGGCAAGCGTGAGACCATAAATGACGTCCGAGTAACAAAACAATACGCTAGTAACAAATACGCGATATGATCGTCATCGTGGAAACGTGGCGTAGCGCGGTGGCCCAGTTTTCTTGGCATACGTACACAGTTTACTTCTCGTAATCTGCTTCTTACGTGCGTAGCAATATGGCAATAATTTTTCTTGATGTGGTGTCTTCAAATTACGATAATAATGCCGCTGTGTTGTCGACGGTGCCCACCGCGCGACCGTACCGACAAAGAGATCATAACAAAATTTTATCCATTACCAAACCAAGAACCCGACAGGAGAGATATCTGGAGTGTCCGGTGCTGTTAGCCCACGTGTGAGCATTGTTTTACAACTTGTTACTCTGACTTCATTAAACGGGGTCAAAATCCAACTCCAGCATCTTGATCCGCGTGGGGTCGCGAAAACAGGATAAGGCCCTGTCAGTTTGGGTATATTTATCCTTTGCAATTTAACACTTTCCCGATGTTCACTTTTAAAAATCTGTGTTGCGATATGATCAGTATACTGTTGAGGTACCAAAATGTAGAATTAAAGAAATGTCACTCAGGCCTGTTCATGGTACCTTAAAAAACGACTATCATGTATTGATCACACACTAGGAATACGTTCAAGGTGGACTCACGTAATATTTATTTGCGTGAAAATTATTGGAGAATGTGAGACAAAAAATTTTTGTCATAGCAGTTACACACTATTCTTTGGCATTACTCCTCCTTTGTTAAGTTCATGGCATTATGATAATTGTACATGTATATGGAGGAGTCATGCTCAGCAGACTATATCCTACCATATCTGGGGGTACCCTAGCTGAACAACACGTTGACATGGAACACCATATCCTAGAGTTTTGCCAAAAAATCTCACGTGTCCTCGCTTGGTGTTCTGGGCGGAATCTATGGGATGCACCACACAGGTAACATCGTCAGCCTATACCACACTTATTCGACCACTACTGGAATATGCTTCATCGGCCTGGAACACCTCCACAATCAAACCCCAGAGATAAGTAAAAATTCAAAGAAAGGCACCAGATTTTGAAAAATTGAGTACAGCAAGAACGGTTACTGTTACAGACTACTGGAATAACTGAAATTGGAACCCGCTTGAGGGTCCCCGTCGTAAAATCAAGAGTATTACATGCTTTACAATATCCTACATGGTTTAGTAACATATCATTGGCGTGATCATCTAGTCTACCAGACCAGGACAGGAACTCGTGGCCATGACCAGAAATTAACAAATCAGCTACAGAACAAGTCGCTACTGTTAAACATTCCTTTTCCAACACCATCCGTCAATGGAATAGACTGCCGGCCACATTTGAGTAATGCTTCGCTGGAGGTGTGTAACGGGGTCTAACCTATCGTTTCTCAGTAAATATTCTTTCATTTGAGTCACGTCCATCCACCATAGCAGTGCTTTATAGTCAATTTGGTGTTGTTGTCTCATATGGAGGAGTTCTACCGACAATACAGATACATATACATATCAGTTGAATGCATTAGAAAATTTTAGAAACCAAACTTGTTTATGGAGTGTACATCATGCAATCCCTCATTTGCTTATGAGGTCAAAGGTCACATAGCAGGGTCAAGGTCCATATCAAGGTCAAGGTCACATCTCAAGGTCCAAAGGGTCCATATAGGTTCAAGGTCATGTGGGCCCATCCCTTCACAAACCGTGATGGCATCGACACAAGCAGTCCTGAGGACCGATGTATTTTTTTCTAGCTCCTGAACCCGCTCGACTCTGTATCTCACGGTGGTTCACTTATGTCGCCGATCATACCGCCAAGAACAGCTTCTCTCATTTTTTTAAATATAGACAAGTTAAATGATGAATATGCACTTTATTAATGGAACAGCTTATGACACAAAAGCAAACCTGACAGGATAGCTGATCCTTTTTTTTGCCCGGGTGTACCCGGCGTATGCTGGGACTTGTTCATGGAGATCACGCATGTCAAAAAAATCCGGGATTTTGGGTCGGTCAAACAGAATCGCAGTTTTTCTCTACAAAAACTTATTATCCAAAGGGGGGGGGTCTTACCGCTACACAATAAGCAGCCTAAATTAATAAAAATGAATCGCAACAATCGGGTTTGGACGCATTTTTGAAGCTTTTTGCCCGGCTCAGGGGATCGGATCAATAACGGCATCCACCCCTGGTGGAGTCACACATGCAGGAAGTGGTGTACGCATAATCTTTTTAATGTTGTGTGATGTATTCATTGCTTGTTTTCTTTAAAGAGTTTGCGGTGTTCAATGGTCCCGTAATTGATATTGTAATGAGTTCCAGTCTATGTATTGTCTTTGGAAAGAAACTCTATTTTTAAGCAGTCTTGTTTGTGCCAGATGAATTGGTAGCCAATTTGGTGCTTGTGTCCAGTGACGGACTTCTCAGGAACGCGTCTGTAGGAGGTCAGCCCACTGACAGGGCAAGAAGGCCACTTCTGTGCTTTGTGTCAATTATTGCCAATCTACTCACAGTTCCTGTTGCTTAAGGCTATACCATTCAAGGTCTTAATAATGTCTTGAAACACTGCTGGTACGGGAATAGTTGTTGACGACAAACCTACCCTCAGCTCTCCGCTGAAAATTTTCTATGTTGTTAGTAATGCCGAGTATGGGGATCCCACACTGCCGATGAATATTCTAAGAGTGGTGACAGTGAGAGATAGCTTTTGTTTGTTGGGTTTTGGTGCATGATCGAGATTCCGTTTTTAAATCCAAGTTGATCTATTTGCTGATGATGTTATGCGACTGATGTGTTTGTTCCAGGTAGGTTGTTGTAATGTCAACTCCCAGATACGAGTGGCAAGAAATTTTTCATCCAGTATGGTATTGCCCAGTGTATATTCGCAGTCTTTGGTTTGCGTGAGTGTTTAAACGCATGACAAAGCATTTCTTTGCATTGAATTCATAATTTTGCCAAACTCCTGCCACTTAATAATGTGTTTATGATCATCCGTATTGAAACCTGGTCCTAACTGATTTTTTATTTTCTCTATAAACAACACAGTCATCAGCAATATCGACTTCATATTAATATTTGTGGGGGGGGAAAATAATTCAGTAATGTAAACAACGATAGCAAGTCCCAGCCCGACCCTGGGGAACTCCAGATGGTTACCGCGCTGTCAAGCAGAGCCCCCCCGACAAGTGAACCCTGTTACGGTGGCTTAGGAAATTTGCATCCAAGTGGACTATTTTTGTTACAATAACCATAATGTCAATTTCAAATAACCGAGTATGAGGAACGCAGTCGAATGCCTTTGAGAAATCCTTATTACCATGTCAATTGGGATCTTTTGGTTAGGGTCATGCCAAATCATTAACTGTGTGAATCAGCTGGGACGCACAAGAAGGTGTTTACTAAAACCATTTGTTTTTCGGTAATGGGGATAGAATGGGTTTATCAAAGTGGTGCATGATATGTGAAATGTATATAAATGTGCTCCAAAATCGGACAGCAATGGATGTTAAAGAAACTGGCCTATAATTTGAAGAATGACGGTCGCCGCCCCTTCTTAAAATTGGTGTGACTTGGCACAAATCCACGATGATGGTAAACTACCCGTATTCCAGTTTATTAAAAGCAAGTGCTGGCACTCTTTCATCATGAGCCATCTTAAGAAATCGGGGCAGGAATAACCATGGCTGCCCAGTGGCTTATTGGGGAGTGAGATCTTTTAAGGAGCTTTGCAACAACCTTCCATAGCATATGAAATCCGGCAATGGTATGGATGTTACTAACAGGTTCAGGAGGTAGGTCTGGCTTCTCCTTTGTAAAAACTGCTTTGAATTGGTCATTCAGATATTTTGCTTTAGTGTGTTGCTTGACTCAAGCGTCCCCATCCATTTTAGGGAAGGGATTCCAATGTCCACATTTGGCTTGTTCATCAAAGGACCAAAACTTTTTTTTGGGATTCAACCCAACAGAATTGACATAATCCTCTCGATGTTTTCCCTGTAGGCCCTGTAGTTTCCTTCCTCTGTTTCTGGAAGTTTATCAAAAGTGTCATGTTGAGGATGCTTTCGCCAATTATTAATAAGCCCCCTGTCTCTTTTATGCAACGCTTAAGGTGGGTCCATGTGTAGCGCAAGATTAAGTTTTTGAAATAGATCAAAGTCATTTTTTCCCCCAATTTTTGGCCACATCTTAACCATGTCAAACAAAGAATGTGTCTTCATTTTACATTTCTGTAAGATTTCAGCTCTCATATGGCAAAATCCCAAATCAGGGTTTTTTTCATAATTTTTAATTTTTGGCTTTTTTTTCTGGGAACCTACCTCCTACCCCCATTTTTGTTTCAGATTATGAAAGCAAGGTTGATGTGTCTTTCATAATTTCCTTTGCTGTGGGTAGCAGAAATACTTATAAAATCAAGATATGGCATTAATTAATCCCCAAAAATGTGGTAAAATCAGTTCATGAAATCTCCCAGATGGCCTCTGTCAATAAAGAGCTATGTAATGCCATGGCAAGTTTCACTGTTTTTTTACTCTCACGTAGCCCTATAGAGTGGGCATTCTTTATTTGCATCAGTATATGGTTGTAAGGCTTGTATATATCATGGTGCATTTTGGTATCATGATCAGTCTGGTCTGATATCTCTTGCACAATATGTATGAGTTCATCACCTGTGGTGATTCTAGAAAGTTTGTTCATTTTGTACACAGTTCCCGTTACTATTAATGCAACGAGCCTATGTCAAAACACTTCATTGTCATGTAATGGTTTTAAACCCCCAAAATTAAATAATTTACTAGCAGGCCAGAGGGTACTCCACTGTTCTGCATGTATGGGTTCCCCTTAAGACTCATACAACGTATGAATGGGTCACAGTTTTTAAGTTGACTTGTATGAGTTTCATGCAACAAACAGTTTGTAAGATTGTATGAGATTATCACCTGTGCGTATACTAAAAATAGTTAAGTTTTTTTGAGTTCACATCCTGTATAGCGAGCTCCTCCTCTAACTTTCTAAGCTTGCAAATGCTTTGTGAAGCCTTTTGTTTGTAATAAATTTATATGGGATGGAACGTAAATCAAAAGCTTTATGGCAGGATGGATTGTGCCTAGATATGGGCCCCTTACCCACCAGCGAGCTCTCATTAAAACGCGAACATTGTCGTCACACACTTGAAGAGCTTTAACAACCCATTGTGGAAGCGGCAGGTCCGCCATCTTAAAACAATCACACTGTAGCAGATGGAGTCACACGAGTACGGTAGGAAAAGTTGGCAAGTTCTCGCGATGGTGTGCAACTTATTCACTGAAAATAGGTTCAACGGTCCAGAATGTTATTGGACAGAATATTTTCAGGTAGAATGTGGATTTCCAGCCAAAAATTTTTTGGGGGTCGGGACTTGGGCCGGGTTTACTAAAAATGTTGCCCCGCAAGGGCGGACATGGCCCGGGAATTTTAACATTTCCAAAACACAACCTCGTGTGCAGCCCCAGCCAGCCCGGGTAAGCCCAGGGCCGGGGTTATTTTTTGGAATTTCAGTTGATCATCTTTGTGCACTTTGTGATAAAAGTCCATTTTTTCCACAGACGCCACAGTTTGTTAGTCCCCAGACGATTTGTAGTGGCAGTGCTCTCTGCCGATCAATGGCCATTTCAAATGCTCATGTGTTGAATTTTTGCACCCCTAGTGCATGCATATGACCCATGTGAAGTTCCGGTGACCTTACCTACATACTCTAAAAATTCGGGGACTTACCACCTCCAATAGGCTATCAGACTCTCTCCACACAATGGCGGCGTCCTCCTGGCATTCTGCCCTCAGGTCCACGCAGGTTATATCGCAGGATTTTTCAATCAGGCAATCCGATGCTCATGCTAGATATCCTTTAACTGTTGTATGTTGTTTGTTATCGGTTGACTATCTAGTCTGACGGTTTGTGCCGAAGAAAAAGCCAGTTTTAGTGAAAGCACTCAAGGTTGGTATTGTGCCCCAAAGATAATGCTGCACTGATATACTCCCACATAATATATTTAGCACTAGCCTTGCCGTAACCTTAAAAATCGCATTGTTTTACAAGTTGATGCTATTCTACAAGGTAAAATTTATCAAATTTGGCGGAGCTCCAAATCTTAGTGACTTTCGTTCTCTCGTCCTAGTCCTAACCTGCTGAGCATGACTCCCTCCATGTACGAATCATCATGCCATTAACTTCATACGTGGATTTTGGTCCTACCAGAAATCATTTTGTCCCGAATTTCATTATGCATTGGTGGGATAGGAATCACCAACGATGTAGGAGTAGATAATAAATACGCATATATATCTATGGTTTTGTGTGTCATATCCGGTCATCACGCCATGCACGCTCGTGGTTAAGTGCGCCTCCTTTAAACAACGCGCACATTTTGTGGGCGGCAAAAATACAAGGCATCACAAAGAATACGGTACTGGTAAAATTTATGTACACAATCGTTTTGCACAGTTGTGGCAGAAAAATTACCGTATGACACAAAATACACCAGATAATATATGCGCTATTTATATTATCTACTCCTACATCGTTGGTCGCATTCCCCCCCCCCCCTTATCCACATGCATAAGAAGTTCGGAACAACACTGATGTCCGGTAGGGAAACCAAAATCCGCGTATTAGATGGAGTCCTGCCAACATGGGATGTAAACTGATAATACCAATTTTTGTGTCACAACCTAAGTCAGGTCAGGGGTCCTTTGAGTGCCCTGCACTGGTATCCTGGTAACCGTACTAACCTGTCCCAGGGCCAAGATGTCGGCGGCTAAACCGCGCGCCCGCATCGGGTTTTCGTAAGCAATCTGTGAGAGGTAGCTGGTTACCCCTGTAGAATGAAAAAAAAGATCTACTCTAGCAAGGCGTCACCTCTGGGAGCTAATGGGGCAATCCAGCACATGCTGCCTTGCAATGGTGGGCGTGTTGCCCAAAGGCTAGCCCCACCGCAAAACTGTGGATTGGCGTCAGGAAGGCATCGGTCAATTATCTTTTGCTCCAATAAATCCTACACAGCAGTATTGCTGAGTGCGAGGTGGTGTCCGCACCCTCGTTTAACAGGGACAAAACCGGATTTAAAACTTTTGGTTTTAACTTAACAACATTGATCAATATTTACCTCTACTAAAATACATTATTATTACCTATTTCGCTTTGTAAGTATTCCTTAGTAGCCTTTAAAGGGGGAGGCCCGATTTAAGGATATGAAGTTTTCATCTGATAGAATGACCTTCTCCCCAAAACCCTTTGTAAAGTTTCGTCAATCTATTCTTGGCAGGAGCTAGAAATAGTTTTCGTCTTCCTGAGTTTTCCGAACCTGATATGAGAGCTAAAAAATAATTTGTACGCCCACATATGGTGCTGCCTATATTGGTCAAACCAAAATGGGGCCCCATTTTGCTCATAACATCCACCAACAATCTTATTATATAGGCCTAGATTTCACATGTCCAATGAAAAAAATAGTAGCAGGGCTGTAAGCCGGAGTTATTTATGGGGTGCGGGACTTTGAAAAGTGGACCTTTTTTGTAAAAGCCAACTATAACCCCTAAAAATAATTTTGGGACTTTTTGAACATCTCACACAAAAAAGCACGACTTAATTGTCCAATTTTCTCAAATTTGGACATTTTAGATTAAAAAAATCAGCCAAAAAGTGGACTCTTTTCCTCTTTGTGGAATTCGGGGGGATGTGGACGCAAACCCCTGTCCCTCCCCCGGTTTCTGGGGATGAGTCTATTAGGCGATCAGGGCCATGCCTTAATCATATTTTGCCACGGTAATAATAACAGCTGGCTGTGCCTGGCAACCTATGCTAAAATTCCGCGCGTATTCCATAAATCCGACTTGCTGGTTTAAAGGATGTATGGCATAATCTATCGGCACATAAATATAATGAAATTCCCTAAAGAAGACCGTACCAGATGGTTTTCATGGCAATTGGAGTATTCTTGCGAAAAACATCAGATTATTCCGACAAATGTCACTACTGTATCAACAATCATGGAAGCTGCCATCTTTGCCCTGTGCTATATTTACAACGCCGTCACGAATACCAAAACAAAGCCCGCAAAATTATATACCGCTTTCAATTATACATAGCCTACACTCTGCGAGTTGTCTGATGTAGAGTGAACGGCATGTTGTTACGTCACCTTGACCAAGGCCACAAACTCACCTCACAACCCTGATCAAACTCCTGAATACTAGACAATACACTGTGAACTTGATACAAATTTTAAAACAGTAATTTATTTTAATTGTGTGTTTAAATCAATCTCATTCAACATCGTTAGGTATCAATAATCAAGATCAATCTATAATAAAGTCGTTCTTAAATGAACTACTAAACTTACTTCCTTTTTTGGGTGCCCCGCGAACGTGGGCTGCTGCAAGATTACAATTAAGATGCGCCGAACTTGCAAGAGTCCTGGCGAAATCATTAACTGTTGAAATCAAGCTGGGACATCACAAGATGATGTTTTACGATAACCATGTTGTTTTTCGGTAAGGATAGAATGGGTTTCAAAGTGGTGCATGAATATTTGAATGTATATAATGTGCTCCAAGATCTTAACGCAAAATGGATTGTTAAAGAAACTGGCCTATAATTTGAAGCTAATGAACGGTCGCCCTTCTTAAAAATTGGTTTGACCTTGGCACAAAGCCACGATGATGGTAAACTACCCGTATTCAGTTTTTCATATAAAAATTCAAGTGCTGGCGATATTTTCATAAGCTGCCATCTTAAGATCTGGGCAGGAATACCATCCGGGCCAGTGGCCTTATGGGGATTGAGATCTTTTAGGAGCTTTATGCAACACCTTCCATAGAAATAATTGCAAATCCGGCATGGTAGGATGTTACGACAGGTTGAGGAGTAGGTCTGCTTCTCACTTTGTAAAAACTGGCTTTGAATTGGTCCTTCAAGATATGGCTTTTAAGTGTGTTTGCTGAACTCAAGCTTCCCAATCCATTTTAGGGAAGGATTCAAATGGAGTCACATTTTAGGCTTTTCACAAAGGGACAAAACTTTTTTTGGGATTCAACACAAACAGAATTGACATAATCTCTTAGATGATTTCCTTGTAGCCCTGTGAAGTTTCCTTCCTCTGTTTCTGGCAGTTATCAAAAGTGTCATTTATGGCTGCTTGCGCCATTATTATAAGCCCTCTGTCTCTTTCTATGCATACGCTTAAGGTGGGTCCCATTGGTAGCTAAAGAGTTACCTATAGATCAAAAGTCATTTTCCCAATTGTTGCCAAGAAAAAAAAAAAAAGAAAAAAAAAAAAAAAAAAAAAAAAAAAAAAAAAAAAGAAAAAAAAAAAAAAAAAAAAAAAAAAAAAAGAAAAAAAGAAAAAAAAGGTGAAACAAAAAAAGAAAAAAAAAAAAAAAAAAAAAAAAAAAAAAAAAAAAGAAAAAAAAAAAAAAAAAGAAAAAAAAAAAACATCTTAACAATTTCACAAACCAAAAGAATGTGTCTTCATTTCTGATTTTCTGTAAGAGTTTCAGCTCTCGATGGCAAAAATCACAAAATACAGGGTTTTTTCATATTTTTTACATTTTGAATTGTTTCTGGTGAACCCTACCTCCTACCTCATTTTTTCAGAATTATGAAAGCAGGTGGTTCTTTTCATAATTTCCTTGCTGTGGGGGACAATAGACTACTTATAACTCAAGATATGGCATTATTTTTTTCCTCCCCAAAATGTGTTTTAACAGTTCTATGAAATCTCTCCAGATTGCATCATGTCATAAGAGCTAGGATGCCATGGGCGTTCGTTTAAACTAAACAGTTGTTAACACCTTTTTTTGGGAATACGGACCAGCATTGTCTCTAAACTACTTTCAAAAATTGGTATAACCTTAAGGTTCGACGCGATTCATCACACTTCACTAAAGTCACTGAAAACTTGTATAATTCTCTTGTTCTGCGCCGTTTTTTCTTATGCCGCAATGATACGGGGCCAATTCCAACAAATGCCAATCTGACAAAACCCTCTTTTTACTTCCAAAAGAATCAAAAGACATGCATACTAAATGCTGGCTTGATCATCCTTTCGTCTCTCAAAACCCTTGAAAATTATAACATCTACAAACTAAAGTTTGCATCTTTGCTTGTTCTAATTTCATCATGATCTCGCCATACTGACCTCACCCTGGTGACCTGTCTCAAAGGAATTTTGTGCTGAAACAATATTAAAAAACTATTAAGACGCAATAAAATATACATCCATCCAGTCATTAAGCTAAATAATTTGTTTTTTTTGACAACCATTCGTGATGTTTTGTTTTGGGTACATCTGTCTAGGCAAAAACCAGCAGAAATGTAAATTTTAGTGCTAGCCCGGGCCCTATGACATAATTCTTATCCATCTGGCATAGACACATTACTTTCTGATCTATACCAATGCATTGTGGTTTTCATATACGCTTTATAGAGGATGTTCTAAACGTCTACTCCAATCTGCTCTTTGTCATTTGTAGTGACTTTAACTTATTGTTTCATGGGGGAATATAACCCTACGCTATGCATTTAGTAGTGTCTCCCCATCTCAGGATCACCTTATTGATATTTCCATGCAATATTTAGCACTTAATATTTGTTGTAGAGACGAATAATAAATTTGATTGATTTTTGATTGATAATGATATTATACGATCTGATATATATGAGATAGGATACGATATATGAGTATAATATGAACCCATATGACTAACCTATGGAAATGCAATACCTCGATCTTCTCTGCGATATGATATATTGTTAGTATATTCTATGATACGATAATATGATACAGCTATATTGATATATATATGAGAATATAATCCCAGCCTATTTGGTTTGATTAACCACGTTTGAAATTTAATAATTGTGTTCAATAAAGTTTTCATGCACTGTTGAGAGGCACATCTCTTACAATTATACTCTGCCACCTCGAGATCGTAGTCGTAGTAGTCGTAAGTAATCGCGTAGTAGTAGTAGTAGTTAGTATTAGCAGCACGCATCAGCAGCAAGCAGCAAGTAGTAGTAGGTAGTAGTAGTGTAAGTGGTAGGGTAGTGGTAGGGTAGTGGTCAGTGGTAGGGGTAGTGTGTGGTGGTAGGGTTCGTGGTGGTGGTAGTGGTGGTGGGTAGTGTTGGTGTGTGGTGGTAGGGTTCGTGGTGGTGGTAGTGGTAGCAGTGGTATTAGTAGTAGCAGCAGTAAGCAGTGCAGAGTAGTAGCAGTAGTAGTCTCGATCAGGCTGGGAACTCCTCTTGGGGACTTGTAGGCCTCACAGTCATGAATGATGTGGCTAATGGGGTTTGTGGGATCTTCTGCAATCACAGTTTGTTGAGAGATCAACACCGCTATTGTGAAGGAAGTGCTTGGGTGGCGACCATCGCCATTTCCTGATTCTGTTGAAGTTCATCCATGGCTTTCCTATCAAGGTCCGAGATGGCTTCGACAAACTGCTGTAGGGTTCAAAAGGTGTAGGGAGGAGGCCACGCTCACCTCCTTTTAGTTGATCCAGGATAGAGCATAAGCCTGTATGCGAACTGCAGTGCCATGGATTGGCAGGATTTCGGTAGAGGTCAACTCGGAGGTCCACACGAAACGTGACAAGTAAACGCGTACTTTGGGCCCAAATTGTTTTTTCCAATAAATGAAGAGCGTTAAGTCAACATATGCATGGACAAAATAAATCACAAATATCACCCATTTTGGAGAAATGGGATTTTTAATTGCCCATAAAATTTAGAGTTTTTCATATATAGTAAAATGGCCGTTTTCACGTGGCAACAGTGTAAGAAGCTGGCAACCTCCCTCCGTTTAAATTTATTGACACTTAGTGTAAACATTGATGTATTTTATCCATGAAGTCAGTTTTCTAAAAATATCTACCGTCTTGATGTACCATTTGTTTAAAATGCTGTTTTTTAGTAATGAATCACTAATTTGGTTATCCTAGACCCGTAAATCAGCAAAAACAAAAAGGGCCGTTACCCATGGCAACCAGAACAATCTTGCTGAATTTTTAAATGGTCATATTCTTACATTTGGGACCAAATGTCCTTTACTAACCCCTCACACAGTTTAAGAAATCGGTGAGGATGGGTCGTGTCCATGATTTGTCAACCGTAGAAAATTGGCTCTTAAATCTGTGCCTGGGAGAAATATTTTTTTTCAATGGATCTGAAATATTTTTTCTGCAAATTCTTCCTCCCCTTGTGGGTTGGTACGTTTCATTGCCCTCCAAAACACATCGAATGGTGTTTGACGATGATCGCGACGAATTCCAATTAGAGCTCTTCTTATCTCGTTCATGTAGGTACTGGATCCATTCTAGATCGTCCTTCTTCAATTTTCGAAACTTCTGAGCAATCCCCTTAGGGCCTGTCTGACCTTCTGCTCTAAGGTTATTGTGAGGAGGTCGTTGATTTGTGTGGTTCGAGTTTGAAAAAATTTTCAAGAGAGAAATGTTTTTTCCTCCAAATTTTAGATCAGCTTTTTTCAGCTTTGAGTATATCGAAGACGCAGCATTTTTTGCTCTCCTTTCCATTCAGCTCTCTCACCGTGAAATCTTCCCCCTCTCCTCTCTCCTTTCTGCTGCGAGTGTTCTCTCGTTGGGGTGGGGTGGAGGAGGTCCTCTCAGATATTCTAGGAGGTCACCTTTCCTCATGCGAGAGTAACCTCTGTATCCATGTTTTTTGGCATACTTTTGTTCAACAAACTCCTTGACGGAGAGCGTATTGAGAACACTGCTTTGATTTTTCGACTCTGGTACGATTTTTCGCTGCACACCTTCTATTTATGGGGAAAGGATTTTTTCTTTAGCCCAAAAAAAAAACCGTCCGAATCAATTGGAGGTTAAATTTTTTCAAGACGTATCTTTGTTAAACTTTTTTTTCGAGATTCTTTAGTCTTTTCATACAGCTTTGTGTGATTTTTTGAACCTTGTCTAGTCGGACTCCAGTTGTCTACACAACTCAACTCCCTTTTTTTTGAGATAATTACGGACAACAAAATTTTGTTGGATTGTTTTTATTAGTACGTCTAATCCACTGTATGTAGAAACAAAAAGATTATCATTTTTCAACTTTGGACTCGAGAAGAAGATTTCTTTTTTTCAACAAACGTTGTGGAAATTTTTTGAATGATTCCTGTTTTTATTATTGACTTTTTTCCAGAATTTTTCCAAAATCATTTTTTGTTTGGCAAATTTGAGGTGCGGAGAGGATTTAAGCAGAAGTTTGTTGTGCATAGAGTATCTAGGGGGGTTGTTATAGAGGGATTTCTGTTGCAGAGGTATCTAGGAACTTGTTGGACAGGGATTGCTGTTGGTTGTATGTGGGGGTTGGGGTTTAGGGGGTTTCTTTCTGTGGGTTGTATGTGAGTTTTTTTGGATGGATATGTGGTTAGAGGGATTTCTGTTAAACATATGTGGTTATATGTGGTTTGGCAAATATACAGAGTTCAACCGAAAATGAGCCAGAACACCCTTTTATAATCTACTCACCGGACTATATCTGCTTTCAACACCTGTATCCTCGGAACTTCTGAGTAAGCATGTATACTAAGTGGTTATTCTGAGACCCGTTTTGACTGTAAAAAATCGACATGACTTCGCTTGACAAATAGGAAATCGCCATGCAAGTGCAACAAAGTAATATATTATATTCTATATTTTTCATATTTTAAAGCGTTTTTTGTGTGTTTCATTAAGTTGTGATTTGCCAATGAGAATTATTACCACGATGAAAATGCATTCAAATGTATTATTTCCACTTAAGAAGTCGACAAGTCGCAATTAGCAAATTAAGGTGACGTAACTGCACATCTCTACCAGTTACGACAAGTGCAACAAAGTTTACCATTTTCCAACCGTAAATGCCGAAGGCAATAGAGTCGTTGCTACATTTTTTATGTTATTAGAGTTCTTTCAACCAAAATCCTGACTTTTGGTGAAAAATGAACTTTTGGGGTCGACAGCATGGATTATTTCTTTTATTTACCCTCTTTCTAAACCATTTTTGCCTTAAAAATAATAAAATGGCGTATCTATTTACTTTACTTACTCCTGCTTTTTTCTCCCCGTTGAATGCAGAAACTTCGTATTTATCAGTTACGACTTTGGTTTCCCCTCCACAGAAATTCACTTTTGAGTGCATAAGTCACAACGGCACCTCATTGGGCCTAATATTCTCTGCAATAGATTGAGCTGGTCCGCTTGCAATGTAATTAAAATTATATAATTGACTCATAACACTTCCCAAAAAAATGTAAGTATAACGACTTTATTGCACTTGCGTGACGTAATAGAATCCAGTGTCTGGCCCGGGAGGTCCATACTTTAGGACAAGCGGTGGGCGATATTTCATATTATGAGGTTTTCCGCATGGTTCCATATGTACCCCCTCAAAGTTTTACTGTAACAAATGATTTTATTTTCGCCTTAGAACCAGGGGTTGTTATTATGTGTAGCAATAATAATATAATTTTGTTTTCCTGTAGGAATGTGCTATATATGGAACTCGTTTTCGCCATCGTCCTTAGGGGGTGGACGTTAAACTTGCAAATGACCGCTCAGTTAGAGGACGGAGTGGTGTTTTTGAGTCAATCCCATCATGCACCGTTTTAGGAAATTTCCGTCTCACAAGGTCATGTGATCCTACAAAAATCATATTCTTAACACATAAAATCCCGGACTTTTACACTCATTTTTAGCCCATAAAGTGGGAGTACTTAGGGATTTTGTTTGCATATAATGAAATGTCTTAATGATGCTTAACTTTTTGAACATTTTATCCCTAGGTACTTGCATGTTTTATAGTACAGTACAGTAATAGGCACATTTCAATGCATTGTGGGATTGATGCAAAACACAACACCCTCTGGTAGAAAGTGGAGAAAGTTTGATTTATATCTCACCTTTGCCGAATACATTTCCAAATGCTGTCGATTAAAAAGCCTATCTCTATAAATGTCGATGTTATTATACGCCTCTTTAATTGACTCCAGTGGTATTGAGGCACCTACAAGTTTGGAACCCAATTTAAAGCTAAAAAACGCTCCATAAGTACTTTCTTGATCACTCCGTCATGACAGTATGAGTGGCGCCCCTTCACGTCGGCTCTGATTACATTGGGATGACACCCAACACGGCCACCCTCTAGACCCTGTGGAAGCTTTCTTCGTCATTGCCGTTTTCTCATACTGAAACAGATTATTTTATTACGCAAATACAGCATAGATATTAATCAATACCGCCTGAACTATAACTTCTGCAGAAAAACATACCGTTAAACAAACTCTCACGACAGACGGGAAATTCCTTCACATGTACACAATGCAGAAGTGGCTTCCTGTTGGCTAATTGTAAAAGGCTATACGACTGTCTTCCTGGACAAAGTCTCTTATATATAGTTTATAAATGTGGGTATGTAAAACACATTACCACATAATCTGTCACCAGCCTAATTCCTGCGAAAGCAACTCTGTATAACTACAGAGCGTGGGTAGCCTGGGAGATTTACAATACAGTCATGACAGTATCCGGTTTATTATGTTTAAAGCGACTCGATCGTAAAATATAACTTGTAGTTACACCCAATGTTTACCATGAGATAACATATATTTCCATCCCTAGGACCCAGTCAAGAAAATGTGCACCGTACATATATCATCATTCACGTTCTGGGTAAGACAGAGCACTCAGAAACCAGGAGTATTATATTCCAAATAACGTAATGAATGGAAGATACATGAACTACGTTTTGGAAAAAGGTATGATTTGTAATCAATAAGCCGTCGTTTTCCTGTGTTAATTAAGAAATAGTCCTCTTATTTGCATTTTCGTATTGAGTTTCTTTCAGTATCGAAAACGGAAACGGTATAGGTACCGTGTGTCCCCCCAATAAAAAACGCACACTTGGTGCCAGGCGCCATAAGTTTTTGAACAAAAGCATGTACTACTTCTTCTTTGTTTGTGTGACGTAAGATGGGACTGTTTAGCTTAATATCCCTGAAAAGTTCCATAAGGTAGAATCAATATTTTTTAGATATGACCCCAGAATTCAAGTAATCTGCAGGACCATTTAACAAAACCAAATTGAGGCGGCTTTAACTACAATACACCTGTAGTTTCGCCCATGAACCCACCAATATGAATCTCTCAGGCCATTCCCCCCTTTTACAGACAGGTGCTGCAACCAATGTTTTAACATATAATGTTTCCATTGGTAATAATGAAATGACATTTATTCGTATTATACAGCTAATAAACTTTGCTTTATTAATAACAGCTAATAAACATGCATTTTAACACACTTAAAAGATTGAATTAGGAATATATGATAAACAATCTCTTCGTATTGTCAATAAGAACTGCATTGTGGAATAGAGCTAATCATTCATCATCATTTTGTGAGGGCACACAAAGCGTTATCTTAACCCATAAATTTAATGACAGAATGCATAATACTGATATTGTTATTTGACAGTTTTGTGTTAAAACATAGGTTTTACTTTCATAACGTTGAGAATGTAACATTATTTTCAGTAACAAGCAAAAGGGCAGCCCAACGCACTTCTTATCATTGTTATTGTAAGTGAAGTTTGTCTATGACTTAAGTCATAGTTTTATATCTTCTTGAAACATAGTTTCTTACCAATAAATTAATGTTTTATTATAAGCAGTTAAATAATAATTTATGTAATGCAGGCATTTGACCCACTAGAAGTTGTTCTGGACAAGAAATTTGAGCAAATGGTGATGCAATCAATATTGTGGTTGCCATTCTTGATTCGTCATTGCCAGTCTTGTGGTTAACCGGCCCTCATCATTTTTGTAAAATGGGTTTTCTACGGGTTTACTGATTGCGGGGTCATATCTTAAAACTGTTGACACTCCTACCGTTATGCAACTGTTCAGCGGATATTAGCTAAACAGTCTATCTCCTTACAAACTGTTATGACGTCTCGTAGACGTTTAAGGTCAGGAAATACCTTTCAACACAAATAAATGACTGTGCACAAATGACTAAATTATATATAAAAACAGTTTTAATGACTTTTACTTGATTTGGTTCAAGAATTTGGTATGTCCAAAACAGCTTTACATAAGATTACACTCAATATTTAAGATTAAATGTATTACTTATGTCCTCAAGAAGGTCCACTAATGTCCACACGAAGCGTTTGACCGTTCACGATGATAGTCTCACAGCGAAGACTCCAAAAGACAGCGACAAGTTCATACCAAACTCCTCAGGTAATATATTCCAAGGGAATCTCTCAGTCCTGAAGGTAATTCTGTCCAAGCAGTTCAAGACGAAAGGTTAAATTAAGTCCCTCGACGATAATAAATACCACAGTATATCAGTCCAAGATAATCACCCCGATTGCTATCTGTCCGCCAATTTGGAATCCTATTTTGATTCCCAGCACTTTCGGCTTCAAAGATGACAGAATAATACAGCAACGCTGCTCACATGGAAGATATAGCCTGGCACTAGGGTACTGATGTTCTTATGTTCCTTTAATGCCAGAGTAAAACTAGCTATCTTCTCGCTACTTGTTGTAGTGGATGGTGGCAGAGAGTCCTTCCAGTGAAGTATTTAATACTCACAGATAGATTCCCCTATCTAACAATATCATTACATCATTCTTCTGCATAAACATAACCTTAACTAGCTGACCAATCGGGAATCATCACCAGATTAAATCACTTCATATATATAACTTATGGGGGAATTCCAGTCTTGCAATGTTTATCTTTTAAAGCATAAACAAGCTGACGCAGTTACTAAGTTTAATCTGGGAATTCCCCACTTCCCCATTGTGCCAACCTATCCTTAAAAAACAGGTGCAACCCTGCATAAACAGCTCTAGGGAATCCCCTTTCTCTTTTTATAGTAAGTAAACAAATACTTTTCCGTGAGAAATCTTTTCTCAAATAAATTGAGAAAATATTTTTAAATCAAAATTTTGAGGGTAATATACACAACAAAGAATAAGTAGTTCACATGTTTTTGTTCAAACTTATGACGCCTGCCACCAGTGTTGCGGTTTTTTTTTTTGCGGACACACAGTATAGGGCCCTTTCCACGAAAAGTCAAGTAAATTATATTGAATGGATTCTAATTTTCCTATAGTCATCCAAGCATGCACCTGGTTTTCACCTGAAATTTCAGGTATTTCGCAGGTGCTTTTTGTATTCTCTGCACGCTTGGGTTGAGTATGAAGGGGGAAAAGGGTCTGGCCCAAGTTAAAACCCTACTGACCTATGTGCAAGCGTCCTTATTACAGCCTGTCTAAAAAATGGTCCAATCAGAAAAATATGGTTTTAAAATATAGTTAATATGGAAAATTCAAATAAATCAGTTATTACTTGGTCCGCTGCATTTCGAACTATCAGCAGACCGTGTAACCCCGGAGATGGCAGCTTCATTATCATGTGTGACTTCTTATCTGACAATAGTGAGTTCTTAGCAGAAGAAAATAAAACCAGTAATGTATTATACGCAACATGAATCATCCACATAAAAAGCCGCAAGGGTACCAAGAACCGTTGCGGAAAAACTTTGGTAATAATGATCAAAAGAGGACAAAAAAGAATAGGGACAGGCGAATTTTTTTTTTTTTTTAAAACCGCACAACTTCCTTAAAAAAAGCTCAATGACCAAACGCAATCTTTAAAAACGCAGTAGAGTAGAAATAGGAAACATCTCTATCGCAAAAAACTTTGCCTTCGCAATAAATGCGCTAATGGTAAACTTGACCAAAATATGGGTCAACTTTGGCGCTCACGAACTGCTAATAGATATTTCCTAATAAATACAGATTCAGCAAACCTGTTTTGTTTTGACAATTTGACTTGGTTTACCGTATTTACTGTGGGACGAAAAATTCATCAGAAAAATTTTGTTTGGATCCGATCGGCCAAGGGATTATGAATTAAAAAAATCCTTACTTCAGCTCCTGTCCTGATGGACTTATGTATGGCATTGGCTAAGGAAGCTACCTGTACGCCATCCTATTTGCAAACTCTTTTTTACTTAATGTTGATTTCCAGAAGGGAGGAAGCCACCGAAAAGTTGGTCTCAAAGTACCGTTACACTTTTCATAAGGCCGAGGTCCCGGACAACCTGAAAACTTTAGAATGATTTCACCGACATCTTGCGTCGGCAAGTTGTTTCACCAAATCCTTCCGATCGTGATAACATTCAACCTCTAGTGGTTTCAGGCAACATGCTTAAATGATTGAGCCGAAAACAGTGACCTTACCTGGAAGTCAATTACTTACAATTTGCCCAGGGGGGTCTTGGGCTTTGCAGTGAGGGATGTATTGATTGTTGCCAACATTTAAACACCTGCGTCCTGGGCTGGGGTAAGAGAGTTAATGCCGAAAGTGCAAACTCTGCCAAAATACACAGACCCTCCTCCTGTTCTTAAGAACTGTAACAGATTCCTTGCAACAAGGTTAGATACACATGGAGGTACAATAGTAAAGGTACAATAGTATTCTTTTGCACATCGTTTAACGTTTTGTCGAAATCCATTAAGGGTAATTTCACAATATTTGCTGATCTCCCCGGGTACACGGTAACAGGAGGGACCTTCCACCAAATATTTTACCCACTGCAAGAACCTGATTCTAATATTATCGATAATACAAAAAATTACATCCATATTTTAGAGTAGGTTGACTGTTCTTCGAAACAAATATCCATACATCAATGAGCGGAATTGCTCAAGTATCAAAACCTTTCGGACATAATTCAAAAAGGTTTAAAATGCAATTAAATTGTAGTGAGTCGGTTTATAGGGCTTGGTCACAACTGAGAATGTGGAAAGGGTTGCGCGACGCCTTTTAATTTATTGGTTTCCAAGTTTCAAGTGCTGGTCAGAAATTATCAAAATCGCTCTCATCAGCAGGGGCAGCTATGCCATTTGGAATGCGCGCAATGAACCTCAGTGGGTGCGCTGCGCCTTTTGTTAAAAATGTTAATTCTTATCCCACTTTCCGCATAAACTATGTACTAGGCCTATCTCGCTGTGCTTGTCAACTGTTTTTATCAATAAACTATGTATATATTTGTTGTATTGTATGTTTGTTAAAGCTGCGGTGCGGTTTGTCTTGTCTTTGCTTCACCCTGCCTGCGGCTAGCCCTGCTAGTCAGGGCCGGCAGCGTATCCTGGAGGTGTTGTAGGAATTTGTACATTCTATTGTATTTTGATGTATTCTGTGATGATCCAATAAAGATGCTTGAATAAAAGAACATAACACCAAGCTTTCCAATCTTGTTTGTTTCATCTGATTTACATAAATTTGTAAAGTCAGAGTTATAATCAATTTAGTGCGATACACTAAAATCAATTTTGTGCCACTTTATGCAGGCCCGCATGGTTGTTTCGACTACTATGCCATGTTGTCTTGAACCTTACAAAGATTGAAAATTACAAAAGAAACAAAACACAGATAAATTAACAAAAGAAGTTCAGTTTTCTCGACACAACTTTACTAGTCAAATAATAAGTGCAATGATAATAAATACTGTCTTTTCATAACTAATAAACAATTTTTTTATTGCACACCGTTATATTGCCTTCATTTGTGATTAAAACTACTATTTTATTTGTCAGTTTTATTTGAGAAAATATTCTCACGGGAAAAGTACTTTGTTATATTTAAAAAGACAAAGGGGAATTCCCCAAGGTTTGTTTGTGACAAAACTTGATCATGCACTGTTATTTACATCAGTAAGAGATGAGTGGATTTCCCGCGAATGCTAAATTAGAAAATGAGCCAACTTGTTTGTGCCAATCCTGATCATGCAGGTGTTTTTTAATAGATTGAGCAAGTACTATAAATGGCCCGGGGGTGTTTCCAAGCTTTGTGGCACGAACAAAAAAGATTGCAAAAAATGGAATTTTCTCTGATTGCTATCAATTATAAGTAGTGCAATGCAGATGATGTGATTCCATGTGAAATTGATTCATGAGCTAGTGCAAGGTTATGTTTATGCATGCCATGATGATGCCAAGGGGAATCTAGCTGTGAGCAGTTAACACTTAACTGCCATAGGGGTTTGCACTTCCGTAGTGCATAACGGGGGGGTGGGGGTCCTAGGGACCCCACCAATATAAACACACTTTTCCTAAAAGGATGTTTAGATGTGAAATCCACCACATTGTGGAGGCTTCAAAGGACATCAACAATAAAGAAATAAAAAACGCAGAAAGTTGTTCAGTAAAAAATTAGCGGCAAAACATTGATTTTAATTTCGCGTCCAAATGTGCGAAAAAGACATAATTGTTTCTGCATTCTACGGCTTTGATTCACCTAGACTTGTGATGATTGCTTTAATGGTGCATGGTGCCGAATGAACTATATTACCATATAAAGCACAAACATAAAAGTATCATGCCATTTTATATTTTGTAGGGTTACTTGTATAATTTACCATGGTTCCTACAGAAATCGACTACATGATGTATATAAAATATAATGGGTCCAAGTGCCTACTATACTTTGCAAGATTTTTTAATTAATTATTTACTTTGTTTATGTACTAGGTGTATGCATTATAAAATCAGATACAGTAACTCTGATAAGATTTTTCATTTTTTGCAGGGCACTTCGTTCGTGCATAAGGGGGCCTCTAGGTACCCAACCTAATTAACGCACAAACGGCGATGGATTTGCATTTTTGTTGCACCAATGCAAGCGAAGCGCAACTATAAAAGGTTAGACAAATACAAAAAATATAAACCAAATATATTGCAGCAATATTTGTAAAAAAAAAAAAAAAAAAAAATAAAGTTGGTACCTAGGAACCCCCCCCCCCTTAGGCAGGTAGTGTTAAATACTGGAAAGACATAAGCCAGCAGCAGTTGTAACCAGCAGCTACAACCACTGATAGTTATAGCTAGTTTTAATCTGCCAAAAGGTATAGACATAGTGCCAGAAATATATACCTTGGGAGACACCGGAGCTTTGAAAGCGGAACCGTTTGGTGTGTCTTTTAAGCCAAAAAGTGCTTCAGTTTTGGGAATCAAACAGGGATTCCAGATGTGGTCCTAATTGAGGACATAGCGCAGACTAATGGTGGTAGAATACCTGGAGTGTATTGCAGAATATTAGTGTCGTCGAAGGAAAACCCCGTCGTCTTAACTGCGGACAATTACCTTCCAAGACTATATAGACGATTCACATGGATTTGTTCTCTTGGAATACATTTACAAGTTTGAGACTTTGGAGGTCTTCGCTGTGAGGACATGTCAACGTTGAACTGCCAAGCTTCTTTTAACTCTAGACATTAGTGGACACTAAGAATAAGTATAACTAAAATCTTTAAGTGTAATACAGTATTTGTTTTGGACATACCGATTTCTTGAACCAATCTGATTAAAAAATTAAATTCTGGTTACATTATAAAATTCTAGATCACTTGTGCATCACCCTCATTTGTTTGTGTTTAAAAGTGTATTTCTGACATTTGCGTCGCACGAGACTAACACACCCAATGAATGCATCTTTGAATTGATTATAAAATTGTATCTTTTTAAAATTAAGCCAAAAACAATACATTACAACCAGATTAAAACGCTCCAAATCTAAAATGGTTTTAGAAATAATAGGCCCGTATTCTCAAACATTTTAACGCTAAACACTGGTTAAATCGCAATTTAAACGCCCGCTAAAAATAACGCAATTCTCAAGCATGGTTAACTTTAAACTTTGTTTAAATTTTCGCCGAACATCGTTAAAAATGCCTAAAACGGTGTACTAGAACTGGTCCGGGGGTATTTAAGAGCGTGTTTAAATTCACGTTTTCATCAAATGCCTGATTTTTCAGCTCATTATGATACTCGTGGTTGACCAGTTCCTCCTTTATTTCTCAAGTTCTTCTTTTTCCGAGTCCTCAGTTCCTTTCTTCTCGTCATTTTTGCTTTGCTTCTATTGTCATGCTCGGTGTATCTGTTTAGGTATTGAATTATAGCAAGTGCGGCACAACGACATACAACAGTCTTAATAGGCCCGGGGCTTTTGTCTCCATATTCAACAATTTAAAGCTCCTTGCGTAACGCTACATTCTTGAAATTTACCGTGGGCTTCATGCGTTGCATTTACACCTACGGAATGCATTGTCTGGCATATAAATAATGCTCACTCACACGTATGGATATAGGCGGATAAGTCACAGTCTGGATGATATTTACTGCGTTAAATACAGTGGTTAGCTAGACGACTTGTTAAAATATTTAACCGCTGTTTTTTTTTTTTAAAGTGCGTTTTAGCTAACCCCAGTTTAGGCCTAACCATCGTTTATTTTAAACATCGTTGTTGAGAATACTGCCCATAATGTTGAAGTCAATAACAATTTAAAATTGGAAGTTAAAGCTGTTGACATATCTAATAAAACTATCATAACCAATTTTACCGTGACCAATTCTTGATATGCCCTTTTCACCTTGAGAAGAGCTGTTTTCCTACTGTGAGCATGTTTAATACGCAGACTGAATTTCAGTAGGTCCTTTATGAAATGCATATATTCATTCATCTTGACACAGCCGGATTCTCAGGAATCTTGCCAAGGGTCCGGAAGGTTTGAACCCGGACGGTCATTTTTCAAGATGTCACGATCACGATTGGTCTTTTTAATCATAGGGGTAATCACCTCCTGCCGAAGAACATATGGAAAAAGACCCTCCCTGAAGGAATTGTTGATCATTGACTTGATAAAAGGAGTTTAACATCAACACAATCTTTCAGCAACCAAGTGGGCATGGGATCCAGGAAACTCTTTTATTGGGAATTTTCAAATTATTTTTTTTTTCAACAGTTGATTATGGTATCAATGGCTCTGGTTTAAATTGGTTTAAGTCATACATTACTAATCGTTCTAGCATAGTTTGTGTTCGTGGAGAATTTTCTTCCAAATCCACCCCCTGTAATATGGCGTTCCTCAAGGATCAGTTGCTGGTCCCCCGATCTTCACTCTCTATTCAAAGCCCTGTCACCGCTATTCTCGCCTTTCAAATCGCCTATCATGGTTATGCTGACGACACTCAGCTTAATGTGAGCTTTGACCCCAAAGTGTCTGGTGATTTTGATCGGGCTCAGCGTAGACTTACAAGTTTTATTGCCGAGGTGAGAGGATGGATGCTGTCAACAAATTGGGGGGAAGTTAAATGACTTCCAAAACTGAGTTTTTTCCTCCTCTCTCCTCTCCCGGCAGTCGACATTGTTGTTCTGACGTAGGCTGGAGATCGTTGAATCATGATTGATCATTCTCTTCCATCAAGAATTTAGGTGTTACTTTTGACCCCCATTTCAAATGGATCATCAGTCAGTTTTCCACTGCCGTCATTGTCAATTTCCATTTGCGGAACATTAGTCGTATCCGACGTTTTCTTGATCAAGAGACTTGTGCACATGCAGTTGAGATCTTTGGTTCTGTCCTCGGCTGGATTAATGGCAACTCTCTGTTGGTGGCATATCTCAATATAACATTCAGGGGCTGCAGAAACTTCAAAATCGCGCTGCGCGCCTCGTATTCTGTGCTGATAAACGTACAAATGCTGCGCCACTTCTACGTGAACTTCATCGGTTGCCTGTTCAGCAGAGGATCAACATTTCAGATCTTACTGAATGTGTACAATTGTGTTAACAGCTTAGGTCCTGCCTACCTTATTAGATGTTTTTACATCGTATGTCTGTGGTAGAGGTGGCCTAGATCCTCCACCGACACGTACCCTCCTTGTGTGCCATTGAATTAAACGTGTTCTAGCAGATTCAGCTTTTACATATTAGGCCCAGGCTAGGGAATGTTCTACCACTATCTATCCGTATGGCATTCGCTGTCAATCTTTGTAATAAATGTTGAAGACCCTTTTTCCTCAGTTATATTCCTCATTTTTATATCACTGCTATTATGTAAAATCCATTACCTTTAAATATATCACATTGTACTTGCAAGGCAAAATATTATGCATTTTTAATTATATTTGTAAATATTTTGCTAATTGTGTGGTTTTTAAACTAAGATATTATTTGTAAGCTCCTATTGTTTTTTCCACCTTTTAAGCTAGTGCAGTATTTGTATTTTCTACATTAGTAGTTAAGTACCTATTTATTTTATTGTATTTTTATTTGTAATATAATAAGTTTTATCATGTTTGCAATTTTTAAGGCGCTTGATCTTTTGGAAAGGCGCCTAATAATACCTGGTTATCATATCATATCATGAAGTGGTATACTTTGCATTTTGTTTTCAAAACCAAAAAAACCTCTCTCCTCAGGATTTGCTGTACGGTCATTATTCTCTTCTAACAAAGAGTATGTCGAATGTTAGAGACTTTGGCCCGTTACTCAAACGATGTTTAAACGCTAATCACTGGTTAATCGCAATTTAAACGGGGTCGCTTAAAGAACGCAATTCTCAAAGAATGGTTACCTTTAAACGCTGTTTAAATTGTACCGAACATCGTTTAAACTGTCTATCACTTGTTAAACTTAGACTTTGTCAGGGGTAGCTTAGGCGTGTTTAACTTCACGCGTTCAGCAAATCCAGATATTTTCAGCTATTTCGCTATGTATGATACTCCGGTTAGACCAGTTGTCTCCTTTATTTCTCTAAATCTTTCTTTTCCGATCCTCATTTGATTTCTTCTCTTCCATTTTTCCGTTCCCTTAATTTTTATGCTTATGTGATTGACAGATAGCAGTGCAGCACAACGACATACAAATGATTTTGAATATGCCTGGTGTTTTTTTTTCTAAATCGCTGAAACAATTCTAAGCTCTACTCTCTTCCGATCTTTCTTGAAATTTACCCGCTGACTTCCTGCGTCGCATCAACAAGTACGGAAGGCATTGTCTGACATAATATGTTCACTCGCACGTAATATTATAGCTGAAGATTAAGTCACGTTTCGGTGGATGATATTTACCGTTTTACATATCGTGGTTTAGCTAAACGACATGTTAAAAATTTTAACCTGCGTTTTCCTTTTTAAACTGTGCGTTACCTAACACCAGTTTAGGCCTAGACCACCGTTTATTTCAACATCGTTTAAAAAGCCTAGAACTTACTGAAGATAATTTCCACTAGTTGTAACTGTTTTTTGCACCTTTTAAACTCCTTGTGAATTAATCCCTTTTTGAAGATTTTAAATTTGTTCAAATGTGAGTAAACATATGTTTAATAATGTCTTTCACCTTTTCACTCAACCAGAAAGTGGCACAAACTCGATTTTTGTGTTCCGCGGTAAACTGGAGTCATCTCTTGATTGAATAAGTAAATGAGATGAAACAAAAGTATTGGAAAGCTGGTGTTTTTTAATGTGATTACAAAAATTACTTACGATGTTGATTTTTATTAGGAAAAATGCGTTTTCGATTGTACCCATTTAGCAGGTTGTGGCAGGAGATGAGTCTCCGGGCTCACAGTCCCGGGAAAACATGGGACAATAGGACAATCGATTAGTTGAATCTTCACGAACATTAGTTTCACGCTTTGATTCGTTGTAGTCTATGGAGCCCGGACTAAGATACCTGCCGGACTAGATTTACTTTCACACCGGCTGTAGTTAACCCTCTGAGACCTGAAACGATTACATCCACAGTGTTCAAATCTTTCATTAGAAAATAAGAACTTCCGGCAATATTCAGATTAAAATGGAAAAATGATCTTATAGATCCAAATGGCCGAATGCTACTAGCCTCGTCCCTAAGACCACACTTCAGAAGTGGTAAACAAATGGTTTCTGAAAGAAAGCTACTATTTTACTATTTTCTCATTTTCCCTGTGTAATCGAAGGGCAAAGTGTTTGGTTTTGGTGTTATGAGCGAAAAAGGCTGGACCATTTTTTAGCCAACTGCGAACAATAACCTAACATTAACAAGATCAATGAAAAATAATGAACACTTGAATAAACTCTTCAAACTATGAAAGGAGCTCTGAGGAGCCAATCAGGGGGTTTCGATAGGGGACTCGCAGTTGATTGGCCTAAACGAAACAAATAAATTACATCAAGAACAGTTGCTCCCCTGGCTCAAAATAAGGTATTTTCCAAAATAAGTCCCCCCTAAAATCCAGGGACATTTCGTTGCATAACTTCACTTAGAACTGGGTGTTTAAAAAATTCAAAAAGTTTTGAAGGCATGAAACGGGTTGGCGCTGCCACACAAAAGTCGTTTGCTCTTTTCCAAAAAAACCTTTCAGGCATCACCACACAACTCACTTTTCCAAAAACTGACGTTGTCCAGAAAAAGTGGCAACTTTTCCGTATTTAAAGACCTAAAGTCAAGAAATGATCTATTTACATCAATGATTTCTTTTCTTTATATTCCATCTGTGGTCCCTGAAGTAAATAAGCTTAAAACATTAAAAAAAATGAAAACGTTTTTAAATTTTTCAAACAAGACAAATATGCAGACAACAAACAACTAAATGATATGAGATTTTGCATAGCAACACCACTCAAAATGAAGCAGAAGCGAGCTTGGAATCACATTCAACAGAGAACATCCAGAAAAATTGTAAACAACATGTGTAAAACACTACAAATGGTTGTCTCAGTGGCAGCTTAGAACATTGACTATCGAGTCTCACCCTGAATGAGAACAATTAAGCTTATTTCGATTTGAAACAGTGCCATTTCAAACATTACTTCTTTTTTTCCTTTCATAAAAAAGCGGTCACTATGCAAACAAAAAATGACTATTTGAAGCTGATGAATGTAAAGCTTACCTCGCATTCCTTATTTTCCTGCATATTTGTCTTGTTTATTTGTTTCCCATGCGTCAATGTCTTCAGCTTATATGGTGATATATTAGCACAAAGCTTATTTACCTCAGATCTCAGTGAATATTACAAAAAAAATTGTTGATAAATTGGCAATTTCTTATAGACCTTTGAATACGGGAAGTGCGCACTTTTTCTGACAGTATCATTTTTGAAAAAAGGGAGTGTGTGTATATCCAAAGGAGTTTTTGAAAAGCAACGACTTTTGTGGCAGAGCCAATGTTCCCTCTCTTCAAAACTTTTTAAAATTTTCCAATCATCCATTTTAGCGAAGTGACGCACCGGAAATTTCCTTGATTTTAGGGTGGAACTTATTTTTGGGAAACCGTGTTATTAGGGCGAAACGAATAAATGTGCAATTTGCGTGCCGCTTCAAGTAATTATAACAAACTTTGGTTCTTGCTAAATTTAGACAAAACTTTTTGCCACTTACTGGAGATGAAGCGGCTCTCGGGACAAGACATTTGCACCCCTTGCATCTGTAAACATCACCAAAACTATGCACCTCTTGACATCAGACAGAGACGAAATTCGCATCACCTGGCAGGAAGTGACGTTTACTCGCCTCAATCGGATACATTCAGAGCTCATCATTTCATGCTACCACTGATTAACCTAAGGTTCTATTTTTGGATGATAAAACCACAATGGGCTTTCAGATACCAACTTTGTAATAATATCCGGAAAGGCACGCTGTTGGTGGTGGTTCTTTTTTCCTGTTAGCCGATTTTGTAACTTTGGAGGTGGTCATAGCAATAGTATGGTTATAAATGAGATCCTATTCTAGAAGTTTGGGGAAGGGTTGAAGAAGTTTTGTATATAGTTTTAAAGAGTTACTGACTCAGAATTTTTGGTCCAACCTCTGGTACATGTGGAGAACTTGTAAAATAAAGGGGAAAATCTAGCACAGGGCAACGGTACCTAAACTACTAATGACTATAGTCAATAATAGTCTTACTAGTTGAAGCACTTTGGATGAAATCGGTTTGGAACTGAAAACTTTGGCCTAAACGCAGAAAAAGCAAAACACAATTGTGCAATTAACGTGGCCTAAATTAAACTTCTTTAGTCTAAAGAATTCGGGGAATTACTTTGTCAGTGTACATTATTTAGGAACAGTTAAGGACCAAACAGTATAAACATACCGTGTAGGCCTATAGGCCTAGTGCTGTAGCGGGCGGTATAGGCTTTTTGTTGTGCTTTGCTCTAGGCAGCGAGGGGTTTGTTTTTGTGCTTTTGCGCGAGCTCGTACGTTGCGCACCCCAAACTTTATGGATCGTATTGCGCAGGTAAGTTTGCACGGGACAGAACCGTACGCCTTGGCCTAGAAAGAAGGCTACAGCTTGCATGTGATTGGTTCTCAAAACTCAATTTATTATAACTCCACATTCACGTTGATATACAGCATCAGTACCTGGCAATAAAGCGAAGAAATCTGACAATTACTAGTTCTTGACACATGTTAATATACACAATCATTTCAATACAGATACCTAGGCAGTCATATCTTGCTTTTACATTTGACCAAGTAAAACCCTGAAAATTTTCTAAGTATTTAGCTATCCTAAAAAAAATTTGAGCAGGGGTCTGGGGCGACCCGCTGGGGAGCTTTGGCGAATACCATGATAATGCAATCAAGCATTACCATGCATCCGACCGACATCGGAATAACCTTTATAGTTTATCTGTTGTATTGATACCAACATGTGGCTATTAACCATAACATGCCACGCTACTGCGTTAGTATGCATGTTTAATCACCGTGCGCGGTGGTTATCTGTTACATTTAATGTTTTAATTTATTGCTATCTAGAATATTGATAACCAAAGTGACTATCAACACATAACATACCACGCTACTACGTTAGTATAGATGTATTAATACACGTGCGCCGTGGCTATCTGTTAGGTTTAGTAATTTAATTATATTACTATCTAAAGTATTGATAACCAAAGTGACTATTAACACATAACACACCACGCTACTACGTTAGTATGGATGTATTAGTACACGTGCGCGGTAGCTATCTGTTACATCTAATGATTTAATTATATTGCTATCTAAAGTATGGATAACCAAAGTGACTATTAACACATAACATACCACGCTACTACGTTAGTATGGATGTATTAATACACGTGCGCGGTGGTTATCTGTTAGGTTTAATAATTTAATTATATTTAGTGATTACCCTATCTTAATGACTGCCTTCCCTAAC
>JAMKCH010037082.1:0-13582 GCA_023653785.1 Ophioderma brevispina
GTGTAAAGGGTTAAAATTACACACTCATCCCTACATTTTGCTTGAATGTGTCAAATACAAATTCCTTTCAAAGACCAGACTGTACCACTTATTAACATCTCAACCAATTGTAACACTATCACCTCAAAACACTCCACAGCCTGAGTAATATCTATCAGAAAAGACTCCCTGGAAATGAATTCCAGACATGCAGACTGACTTGGGACAGAATTAATTTATCAAAACCAGGCTTTGCCACAATTAGGACTGATGATCTAAGTTCTGTGATGCACAGGCCAATGGTGAGTATGCATCTTGTAAATAAAGATTCTGTGCAAGTTGCAAGTTAAAGGAGCTCCACCTGATTACAACATATAATTTTTTGTGTTTCATATGAAAGACCATCAACACACCTTGATTCAAAATTTACATTTGAAATTGAATCCAACATAACACTTTAATGTGAGAGGCAACTGTGTGTTTTACTATACTCCATAGATTACTGTACTGTAATAACCAGTAACCATATACAACCCATATTTTAGTGTGTATTCATAAATGTTTATTGTAAGAGGAGAAAAGTGATTGGACAAAAATCATGCATTGATATTTGTCATTGCACGGTACGTATGTTAATGAGCGTACACGGTGTGCTTAGAACTTTACGCGTGACGTTGGATTGATTCATTTTATGGGCGGGTGTGTGCATTTTTCGTTAGAAACATTACTGCATTGGATTTCATGACATAGGCCTATTATGAATTTTTATTGTAAAAATGTGTGCTGTAATCCCGGGCTGTAATAACGTTTATGAATTAGGTTTTTATGTCTGTATATTTTTAGTTTCTCGTGCATTGGCAAAATCAATGCACTTGCGTCAGTTTGACCAGACTCATAATGGCACTTGCCCCTGTGGGGCTTGTGACGTTATTTGTTGTCAAACTGAGCGCGCATGCATTGATTTTTGGCCAATGCACTCAAAGCTAAAAATATTCAGCCATTAACCTCTAAGCATACCATAATCAGGAAAAAGTCAGCCAAAATATTTTGCTGATGAGATGAAAAGAATACAAGGTATAATGATACCAAAAAACTTGGGTTTGATGGTGTGAGTGGAGGGATTGAGGCTGAGGATCATGTAGTGTCCCCCCTTTAAAAAACCACAATCTCTATATACAAAAAAAACAATAGTGTCTGTCCACTCTGCGTTTCGTTTGCACTGCTTTGATGTATGGAGCTCATATTTGGCGCATGGGTGGGGAATGACAGTCTGAGGTTTTAATCAGTGGCAGGCTTTCAAATCAAGTTCACTAAAGGTCAATTTCCCCTGAAAGCCCCTAGAACAACCAATTTGGCCAAAAGGAATGTTTACCTGGAGCATAGAACAATGCTGATACCAAAGGTTACTCCTTGCGGTCCAAAGCGCATCTGAGGTCAATTTGCTAATAAAAATTCCCTAGACCAACCAATTTGTCCAAAAAGGACTTGACCTGAGCACAAAACACATCTTAGGTCAAAGTTCACACACAGGTGAACTGAACTAGTTTTTTTAAAATGTCCCAAAATTCGTATCATCTGTAGAAACCATTTTATTAAAACGTGCGAACCTGTTATTTTCAAGAGCAAGTATCTTTAAACAGTTCATGAATATGGTTGTAACACACAGCTGTTTGACAGCATTAAGGTGGGTTAATAGTGAATGGTCAACCATCAAAACGCATTTTTGATATTTGGAATCTAAAATTTTCAGACGACAATGAGAAAAATACCGGCCTTTCATCTTATATCAAAATTAATACTATTCCAGGAAAAACGACCTTTAGGGTACCATTGCGTGTTTCAAGGTAGAGGTACCCTAAAGGCAGTATACCATTTTGGTTGAGATTCTACTGCATTTAGAGACTCATTCTACTCTACACAAAAAGTACGTGTATCGTTTCTCCAACCCAATTTTCAAAGAAGTCTCTTATAATATTGAGTTTATCGGGGCTTTTAACGGTCACTAACAATGTTTAGATCCTGTTTATTATTCATTGCATCAGGTGCATTGACAGCTCAGTGACCCAAGGCTTCTGTTATGACTGACCATAAGTCATCAGGCAACCCCACATTATCATCTTTTCCCATTTATATGCCTTTAAGTCGCTTTGTGCTATTTCAGCTGGATTCCCATTTATAAAGTCTGATATTAGCAATCCATGCAATAAGAATGAGTTCCTTTTCCTTCACTATTGTCAGCTTAGGCCAAAAAACAAAAGTTTGTTTTGTCCATAGAGCTCCCGAAACAGTAGGGTTGGTAGGTCAGAGATTTTTTTGTTTTAATATTGTTCTTGAAACTCAAGTTAAAGAATGGTAATAAAATCAAAACAACAACATTTTTAACTTTTTTACTGCTTGAACTTCTTTATTTCAAACAACTCGCCCCAACCGGCAACATGGTACATGTCAATTTTGACTATAATTACTAGGCTGGTGCGCCAAATCCCCCTGGTAAACGTTTGGATGTTGTGTTTATTTTATTAACTGTCTTTTTAATGCTATGTATTTTTTTGTACTTATGATATGGCATGAAGAAACTCAAATCAAACAAATCAACTGGCACAAAAATGTGTGAACAAAGGCGAACTCCGGGTATTTAACGGCAATGCGTAAAATATGTCTCCCTGCCGAATGTCTCAATCACTAACATGCGATAATGCAACTACAACACCCCAACCCCGCCCCAACACCGCACCCCCAACACCCCAACCCCCTCCTCAACACCCCCCGCAACACTCACCCACACCACCCCTGCAAACACCCGTCCCCTCCCCCACACCCACACCCCACAACACCCCCTCCACACACACCCCGGCAACCCCCTACCCCACCCTGACCCCCCCCTCCCACACCCTCGCCCCTCCCCAAACTCCCCCCCCTCCCCAACACTTTCACCCTCCGCATCACCCCGCAACACCCCCGTCCCTAACACCATGCAACACCCCACCCCCTCCCCAACACACGGCAACACAACCCCCCCTTGTCCATTGAAACCCTGCAATCCCTTAACCCCCCTCCCCAACACCCCACCCCCCCCCCTCCCCTATGGCTAGTAAAAGTCCCTCATGTAGCGAAAGAATTTTGCCTATCTGACGTAATCGTTTCAGAGATACAGCAATTACGCATATTTTAAATTAAGCTCCTTTGCATACCTAAGCCCATAAATCACATACTTGCAAATTGCCAAAAGATGTGGCCATGATAGGCTTTCATGCAGCGGAAGGAATTTTTTGGTATCCAATGTACCGTTCAAAAAGAATACAATTACGCTGAGTTTTTGCATATTAATTCAGCTCATTTTTGCATCCGCAAAGCCCAAAATACGCCCCAAATCTAATCGGGTCGAGAAATCTTCAGCCCGCTTCTTCCACCAAGGTACATCAAAATACGCCTTACGGAACCCAGAAACATACACAGCCCTTGCAGGATAATTTTTCATAAATGATGCAAATAGATTACTTTAAAATTATCATATTTTATGCCCCAAATCAATGCAGGATAGGTCGAGACTCATCAACCCGCTTCTTTCCACCCAGTTACATCATTGTTTGCCCTTATTGGAACCCCAGATAAATCCATAACCAACATGGTTTAACATTTTTATCACAGACGGACTGACGATGGGACGGCGGGGACAAAAAATGTTAATTTCCCCAGGAAGTAGGACAAATTTCCCTCCAATTATTAAGGATTTTCCCACCATTCCTTATTTATTTTCTTTATCCATTTTTCTCCTAATGACAACCAAGTTTCCCGGGAAGGGGTTGTTTTCACCTCCAACAAAAGCTATTATTTTGGTTAAGGATTTTGTGCGCCGTGAATTGACTCAGCGAAACAAGGACCAATGATAAAGGCTAAGTATCGGCAAGGGATCTGATGAGTAGACAGCCCTATGGTGTTTTAAATAGCATTTTGACTCCTTGTTTTCTTCCACAATCATCATTCACCCTACTTCTATACGATCGGCCATTTTGAGAGTGGGTCGGCGGGTGAAACTGTACAAAATGCCATAGACGATTCGCGTCATAGTAATATCGCCACCTTTTTCGATGAGATCACCTCTTTTATGTAGGATCGACACGTTGACCGGGAATGAAGTAGCAACACACGCCACATACGACTGTTAATCACCCTGAGTCCAATATTTTTCAGCAGTATGTCTCTACTTTGTTGATCGAATGTCCTATAGTCCGAGTTATTTAGGATCAATGGAGTGGTGTGAATTTATAATGTTCGGTTCGGTTTTACGTTCAAAGCCGCCCTAAACTACAGACGCTTATTTTGAAGGCGTTGAAAACGAAATAAAAATGCTAATTATTTCTTAAAACAGATATTATCATCACTAGACTTGTTTTGAAATGATCAATTGCAATAAGGCCAAGGAAAAAAAAAAGTTGTCGCAGAAGACCGCGCCGCATTATGTTAAAATTGTTTTTGACCCAGCATAAATTTTTTTTTTTAGGTTTTACTCCTTTGATTTTTTTGTAAAAAATTCAGAAAAAAATTAAATTTGGGCTGCGAAGTGGCCGAAAATTGAAAAAATTGGGCCAAAATGCATTAAAAAAAAAAAAAGAACAACCGCATTCGCATAAGCAGTTTTCTAGAAAAAAAAAGAAAACGCATTTCATTCACATTAAGTATTTTTTCACCTTTCCTTCTGATCAAACTTTGTTTTTTTTTTTTTGGCCTAATACTTGTTTTTTATATTTAAATTTGTAATATTGGAACACATTTTCTTAACCCGGCAATATATTAAATCTCAAACCATCAACTTATACGTGTCATAAATGAAACTAATAGATTAATGGTCACTGTAAATCATGGAAACCAATACAGCTGATAAACAACAAACAAATACTAAATGTTGGAACGGAAGTTTTCCAAGACTCTGAAACACTCAAATACACATGACTACAAGGTAAGATGTCCTAGATTTGTGGGATCTTTGGTTTTGTAAAATTAAATTTTCTTATACCAAAAACTTGAGGTTTTGAGGTTTAAAATAGGAAAAAAAATAAATAATGAAAGAAAAAAGGATATGGTCGGGCCCAAGGTCCACGGTCGGTCGACGAGGACAAGTAAACAATTGTTTTGCTTAATTTGAAATGGGGGGGGGGGGGGGGGGGGGTAATGTGCATTCACGTGCTCAACAGGAAGCTCAACAAAATGTAAGATCCTATAGAAACCAAGCAAATCGAGAATGAGTGAGTGAGTGATTGAGAAATAGGGAAGGACAGAATAGAGTGAGCGAGCAAGCGAGCGAGTGAGGGAGGGAAATTTTACTTGCACAATCAAAATGGTTTCATAACCAAACAGTAAAATTTTTATACTGGATGAAGCAACACAAGATTAAAGGTGTTTGTTCCGATCATCGCCCCCCCCACCCCCCCACCCCCGATTTACCTGGAAGTAGTATCAATTTCGATATCAGATGAAAGGCCGTATTTTTCTCATTGTCGGCCTGAAATTTGAGCCCTCAAATCCATTTCATTCCCAAGATATAAACAAACAACTGCCATTTTAATGGTTAACCATCAATATTAGCACAGTAATGAATAGCGCTTGGCAATATGCATTATTGCTTCTCCCATCAAAACCGCAACTTTCTTTCCCACGGTACTAGATGGGGCATATGTGCAAGTGCCAAGCTCTCACATTTCAAGTAGAGAATACAATAGACATAAATCAGAACAAGCACCTTTAAAGTACCTGCCTCCAGGATTAAAGGCTGGATCAATGGTCATGATAAAAAATGAGGTTGCTGACTTTGAAGGAAGCTTGGGCCTTTCCAAACAATGATAAAAATAAATGGACAATTAACATGGGAAGACCTTTTGGGCAGATTGAGCTGTTTTGAAGTAACGGATAAAAGTGTGCAAAGAAAAACACCGTCTGGCCTTGGGGATGGAAACAAAAAATTACGATCTTGAAGGAAATATTTCATCCGGCATGTCAAGAAGGTTGAATTATGTTGTCCTGCTTACTTCCTCAAGTTTCCATCTTGTATTTTTTTGCTTGCCGCTAATGAGGTTGTGATTTCTACAAACAGAAAATGAAGTCTTGGAGGAAACATTTTATCTGCATGTCAGGAGGAACAGACTATTCCATTTTCAGTTCTACCCACCCAAATGTATTGATAAATCATGTGTCTATATCACTATTGTTCTAGAACATGATGTGTGACCCTCATACCTGAGGTAGGTTTTCGTTCACGGCTGATAAAAAATTCTCTTATTACAACAAAACCAGAATAAAAGAACGGTGATGTTAATTTTGACACCTGATATTCCTCTAGCTACATTCTGTACGTGCAATTTAACAAAATTTTCATGAGTGACAAGATTTCTTACAAATATAGTTTTACATAGATTCTATGGAGATGGACAATAGAGGGTGCGCATAACATGCATATTATGACCCAGACTATAGCCTCAAGCCTTTTGAAAAATAGGAACTCACCCAAAAATAAAATAGATTACGGCAATACAGGCTCAACCCACAAATGATTTAGGCACTTTGATGTGGGTCGGTCATACGTGGTCCCATGACCCACATTTGACCTCGTCCTCATATGTTATACAAAAACATAACCCTTACATAACCCTACAGTGGAGTTGATTCTTGCTCCAATGTTTGAATAAGAAAATATTCCCTGACAACATATAAAATTCAGAATTTTGCATCAAGATTTCACTTTTAAGTATTAAAACCAATGACAAAGTCTAAAAATTGGATTCTTGACGCCCTACCGACCTTTGTTAGACATCTAAGTTATAACGGCAGATTTAACGTGGATTTATCATTTTTACATGAAAAATAACTCTTGCATGCTCTAATTATATCAGTTGCCAAAACTGTAGTGCCACGGCTTAAAAATATTCCAAAAATAAAAGAAACAATTAGTAAAGGTCAAGCAGCTATGCAATGTCCTACATAAATTGAAATATTGTACAAGGTAGAATTATGCTTACCTCTGTCAAGTCTGGATTTCATTTTCAGCTAGGGAGAGGATCTCAATGAGGTTGGGAAGTACGCCGGCACACTTCTCGGGTGGTCAGGATATTACCGTGTAGCAGTAAGGTCTGAAAAAAAATATCATCAATATACATTACAAAATTAACAAATTGAGAGAGATAATCCTAGTGAGCAAATGTCTTGTATCCCCCATTTAACACCCAGGGGTCCATTTCCTGAACTCAGTTAGTAAATCACGCGCATACTATGTCAAGCGGAGTGGACCAATTTGTCTGAAGTATGTTCTGGTATTGAAAAGGTTGTTATATAAGACATACGCATGAGTTAGTAATAACGTAGGGTTACGCATGAGTTTTGGGAACGGGACCCCTGAGAATACCACATTGATACAGTCTGTCTGATTGGTTCATACAGAGACATAACATTGGATAGCCCTCTGGGAACCCCCCCCCCCAAAATCAAAATAGTGGCTCAGTGGCTCGTGTAAACCATCTTACAATATCTCTGATTTGCTCATTACATGGATTGGACAGATTCAACAGTTCCTTTCTACAGTAAGAATAAAAAACTGATGGAATGGTTAGGAAACATGTTAATTTAAACATGCTATAGTCAAAAAATTCATAGGTTTCACAGCCCATTTATAACGTATTTCTGTGAAACAAACAAGGGTATAAGGCAGGGGTTCTCAATGAGGCTGGCCGCGGCCGAATCCGGTCCGACAACCATTAATTATTGGCCCTCGACTAGCTCAAATATATAAAGGTAACACTGGTTAAAACATTAAGAAATTCAGGTGTATTGGCCCTCAAGCAGGGAACTTTCAAATATGAGGCATTCTCTGGCCCATCAGCTAATATAATTGAGACCCCCTTGTATAAGGAATTGCTAGTGAAACAAAAACAAGGTTTAAAAGAACTGAGAATGCCATTTTTATTTCATGGCAGGGATACGGTTGATATGCTGCTTATAAATGTTCTGAATGAAGCACTAACATCATTAACAAGTGACGCTTTGGCACATCTACAGACATTAAGGCCCAATAATATATAGCAGAGAAACTTAATAAGGGCCATGCGATGTGTCCCAAAGGGGAGGGTGTGGGATGAACTTTAAAACTTGGAGAATTTTGTTGGCAAGTCAAAAAGGAGTTCAAGAATTTGGGGACATATTTACTGCGTTGCATTTCATGTGGGCCATAATGTGGCTCAGAATATCATAATTCTCTTAAAGGTGCAACAAGAGATTTAACATAATCAGGTGTCCCTCAAAAAATCGAAAGTACTGATTTGCCCTGATGTAAAAGTTTCCATTAAAAATATCCCATCAACAGGAGTAAGCTGAGATATGTTCTTTGGTTAGAAAAAATTGTGTATTTCTAATTTTGTATAGGAGCAAATACGAAATTCAGCTATGCTTTATACAAGACCTATAAGCAAATCAAAATCACCCAATTTTCTCTGCTTAAGACATTTCTGTAGTTAAATACAAGGTAAGAGAAATTCTATTGAGTTTCTAATCTATCCGAAATCTCTACTATGAACATAATATTAAGGTGCTCAATATCTCTCGTTGCACCTTTAAAAGATTGGTGACCCGATCTTGTCCAATTTTTCATTACTGCGTTTTCTTGACTCACATGGAAGCATATCACAAAAACATCCGATTACACATTTTGAGTTACAGTCGGTCTAGATATTTGGAAAGCAAAGCCAAAATGTGTCACCAAATTGGCCAGATTTTTAAGAATGTTGGTATGGTTATACAGAAATACAGATGCACTATTTTGATTGGTTGCTCAGAGGGCTATCTCAGGATATCCTTTATATGAGCCAATCAGAGAGATGTATCATAGGCAGTAGTTTGTGCCCAATACTGGTTAAACCCTTTGGGCCCTGTAGGGACTGTGTCACCAGAGTTCAAACGTTTTCAATATACCGACACATTTTCTAAACCATAAAATATCAGATAGAAATAAATTCCAAATTAATCAAATAAGTTTCGTCTTTGGTCAGTGGTTTTTGAGATGGCTCTCAAATGACAAAGGGAAAAGCCATCTCAAGAGCCTGAGACGTTAAAGTTATATTTTGACTCTGATTGGGATAAAAATACTAAAACAAAATCGATGACTGCCCCTATCCCAAAAAGACATCGCGTCCTCGGACCGCTTGTGTCGCCTGTCGTCGCAGTTTGTGAATGATAGGCCTCAAATGACCTTTGACCTGCATATGTGACCGTTGACCTCATAAACAAATGTGGGTTTGCATGTAAACTCATAAACCAAGTTTGGTTCCAATGAACTTCAACTTTCAGGATGAGGTCAATTTTACATTTTCAGCCTATTTTACAGCTTGACCTCAAATGACCCGGACCTTGGTATGTGACTTTGACCTCATCAACAATGGGGATGCCAAGTTTGCATATATGACCAAGTTTGGTATAACTCCATTAAAGTATGTGGATATTACAGGCAAATTTTAACCCTTTTTTTTCAGACAACAGACACAACAAAAGGACATGGTCAACAAACAACAGTGACAAAGTTATCCCCTATGGGTCTTCCTGCCTTAAAGCAATATAGCACATTTTTTGAAGAGCGCCCAAATTTTTCAAAAATTTGGAGAATTTTTTACACGATTGCATTGGTAACTGGCTAGAAACTATACCTGTGAATGGTTAAGCCTCGAAAATGTCTATGTTGTCACAAACGAAGGAATTTTGTACTAGAATAATTATTATCGGGGATCCCGATAATAATACAACGGCTGCTGGAAAAGGTCTCCACATGTGAAATAGCCGGGAAATTAGCGCCATGTACGTGTTTTACGCTCATTTATTAGTCGTTTTAATAGTTCAGGCAAGCCAAGTTAGAGTTAATTTTCTCTGAGGTGGCACTATTTCATCATGGAACGGACATAAACTAGCATTTCCAGCTCTGCCATTAAGTCCAATCTCGGATCCCAATTCTAATTACAAAATCAGCTTATTTTGTGATAAATACGCATTTTTAGCATTCTCGGTCGCAGGTATAGTTTCATAGACCAATTACCAACGTAACTGTGCAAAAATATCAAAATTGAAAATTGGGGGCGACTCTTCAAAAAATGTTTGTAATATGCTTTAAGGCAAGCGACACAAAAAACAGTGGAGGACAAGCAAAACCCTTTTTTTTAGCCCAGGGAATTTACGTATTTTCGTCATTCGTTCATCCCATCTCGCTACATGTCGAATCATGTAAAAATGCATCTCCTTGTAAAACAAGTTGGATTCGCTTTCAAATTACTGGTTAGTTTTCTTCAAATATTATCATCAAAGATGGAAAGAGTGATTTTGGCTGAATCAGCCAACTGCCAATCACATGATCCTCTCTCCGCTCCTCCCCCAGCTTGCTTCCTGGTTTGATGTCTTCAAATTTCACTCGTAACATCTTGGAAGGGCCGGCGCCATCATCAAACCAGTGATTTACTTATGATAAAATCCCTGAAGGGCACGGGATATTTTTATCTATATTTATGTTTGAAAGAAAGGGAGGGAAGGTAAAATGAGAATTAAGCCTACTTTCTAGGTTTATGGTGTGTTTAAAATTTAATGGTACATGCTAAAGCATGTCAGAGGGGGTGAAGAAATCTCTCAGCAATTCCCCATCTTGACTATAATATTACTTGAAGCATATCAATTAGGGTTTTAGCTAGCTCACTCCAAAGCGAAACAGAAATACTAACCTAGCAAAAGAGAAATAATAAGCTTCGCAGTAAGACAGCAGGAGGAAATAATAATCTTCTGCAGTCAGAAAGCAGGTCACGCTTTTGCCTGCAAAGCGTCATTGATTGCTTTGACTCATAATCTAAGCCAAGTGCCAGTACCGAAATCTTACTTAAAGGAGTTCCGAAATAAAAAGCTTAAATTTAAAACCATTTTTAATGGATTGGTACAAATACTGGCAAGAGTTCCATATGGATCTCCCCTTCAAAGTTCTATGTGTACCAATTTTTTTTTATTTTGGCCTTAGGGTTAGGGTAATTGCTAGTGTGAGGTCATAAATAAAAAATAATCGGTTACACATAGAACTTTGAAGAGGGTACATATGGAACCCTTTCCCAAAATTAGATGGGTAAGCAAGTCAAGAAATAAAATTTGTAGTTTTTTTCTTTGCCTAGCATATCAGAATATTAATATTCCTTAAATAATTTTGTATTTGTTTTAAAAAAAATATATTCAATTCCAAAATGTCACATACTGCCTCCAAAATACAATTGAACATAGCCAAACTGCTGATTAAGATATGTAAGCTTTTTATGTGCACAAAAAAAAAATTGGTGTCCAACACTTTCTTATAATACAAAAATAATTGTAAACCAATGATTACAGTCTGTAGGAAAGCTAATATTTCATAATGGACATTCGAAATGGTGTGGAAAGAAAATACCCAATTTTTGGGGTCTGCGTTTAGGGCACTACAAACAAGAAGCCCCCCAATTCTGAATCTAGGATTAGTTATACTCCACAGGAGGCAGGTTCCTGAATCACAGGTAGTACATTTTGTTGGTACAGTGGATTAATGAATATTCATAAACTTCCCATGTGCTGCAGTTAGCCCAATAAGGGGTTGGTGATTTTAGGTGAAAAATATGCAAATGAGCATTTGTTACTGCACTTTGCATACTGTGAGACGAGTTCCGATCAGTTCTTGAGCTGTAATTGGTTTGTTATTGTTCATGTGTAATTATCATGATTATAGAATAAAGGTATGATTGGGAAACTGGTACTCTCCTTTACTGACTGAAACCATTATTTTCCCAAAATTCATACCTTTATTCTCATCTTAAACAGCTTAAAAATTAAGGTCATCTTTAACCAATTTTGCGATCCTTAATGGCTTAAAATACAACACCCACACCCAGTGACAAAAATCGAACAACTATTGGGAATGCAACGAACATGCGCAACGAGAAGGAACCTGTGCAGGCGCGCACGCAAATATATAGCAAAACGCGGGTATGCCGAGCGCTTTCAACCTCCACAAACGTCAATAACGCAGCGCGCACAGGCCGTAGCCAGAAATTTATGTGGGGGGTGCGGATTGCCAGAAACGGACCTTTTGCCTACCAACAAACCAATTTTTTCGGCTCGCTGCGCTCGCAAGTTGCCCCAAAAAAAAAAAATTTTTTCACCGTAATTCAAAAATTTGAAGATGTGGGGGGGGGGGGGTTTGAGTGAGGTGGAATAACATCATACGTAAGGTAAGGATTAACAGCTACTTAGTCATCATATACCATGCACCACAACCCTTAAAAACACAACAATTTACACAAGCCGCAAACTTTAACTTGCAAAAACGGACCTTTCAACATGACAAAGAGGACCTTCAATATATAAAGCGGACCTTTTTAAATTTGTGGGGGGGGGCGTCGCACCCCCCCTGGATACGGCCCTGAGCGCGCACTACCCGGGTTTAAACTATTCGAATTGAACCAGGGGCCAATGAAATTGGCTTACATTTTCACAAGCGGTTTAAGAATGACACTTCAAAGCAGCAGATCTGTTAGTTTCACAACTAAAACAATTATTTTTGTCGAGTTCTGAATTAAATTATTTTTTTTTTTATATATCAAGGCATTAACAGCAGTTATCTAATAGTAACGCTGACAGATGGCAGCAGATAGCAATTTTCATTCTCTGTAGGCTTATGGACCGCCCATCATGTCATGTAGCATCAAACAGGACTTGTAGAGCTTCAAAAGGGAATTTTAAAAGGGAATTTTAAATTATTCCCTTGAAAAATTCCCTTTGAAGCTCTACAAGTCCTGGATTGATGCTACATGAGCAGGAGGGCATTCCATAAGTCTCCAGAGAATGGGAGAAAGTATCTTCTGTGGTAGGCCAGTTGCACCTTGGGAGTTTCACAACAAGATGCTTAATTTTGTCAAAATTAACCAACTTCTTAAACAATTACTGTATTATATTTTTTGCTTAATTGTTGTTAAATATGATTCCACTTTCCTAGACAAATGTATTAGTTAGTTTGAAAAGCTGCCCTTTTTGCATAATTCGTTAAAACGACCACTTTTATACAAACTTTTATATAAACTGTGTTTTTGTTTTTTGACAGCTGGTCTTAGTGTAATACTAGTATTATGTTTTTATTCCCAATATGTTAAATAGGGTGACAGGACGGACATATGGGAAGTGGGGGTTTGGGGAAGGGGCCCAAGGGTTTTTTTGCTTAATTGGGTTAAAATGAAACACTTTCTTGGGAAAACTGTACTATCAAATTGTGTTGGGGTGACATGCAGCTTTAATGAATAAAGTTACAGAGTATGTTTTAGTCTGGAATTATAATATTGTTTATTAGGGTGACCAAGCGGTTTCTAAGGAACTAATTAATTAGCATTGCAGACTTAAGAATTTTTTTTATGTCCCAACAAAGAAAAAAAAATCCACCAAAATAACATATATAACTTACATAAATATACACACCACATATACACTTTTACACATGCGTGCACACACACACACACAACATGAATCATGATAAATAAAATCACCCACTATTCTGGGCCACAAAAAACCTTAAATTGTACCAGTTGAC
>JAMKCH010037083.1:0-29844 GCA_023653785.1 Ophioderma brevispina
GGGGCTTCGCCCCCTCAACCCCCACCGGGGCTTCGCCCCTGGACCCCAACAGGGGCCCTAAGGCGGGCCCCTGGACCCTACCCATTTTCTGTCGGTTGAGATGCGACACTGGCCCCCCCAATATGAAAATCCTAGCTACGCCACTGAAGAGCCTTATTTTATCAAATTAGCCAAGCATTTAGAAATTAAGGCTACACATGCTACAAGAAAGCAAATAATTAGGAATAGAAAAAAAACGGAAATGGAACAGAAACAAAAGGAAAATGAAAATGTCAAATGAAATGAAACAAAAAGAGATGGAATTGCAAATGCACATGGATATGAAACGAGTCTCTGCTGTGAGGACATATCATCATATCAAACAGAGTGGATACCAGCCTTTTAGTAAGGACTTTAATACTTAATGACGTTTCTGTCTATTGATTGTGATCATCATTGTAAACGTTTTGGACAATCCGAATTCTTGAACCAATCGGGGTTTTTTTTCAACAAAAATAAAATAAATTTTGTTATTATATAAGAGTTCTGTTCATTTCTATGTACAAGGCTCATCTGTTTGTGTTGAAAGGGTATTTCTGACCTTTGCATCCATGATGGCGTAACACAGCTCATTCAATTGAAAGTTTGAATACTTGTGCTGACTTGGTTTTGTTTTGCATTATTGAAAAAACATGTCAGTGTTTCAAAAGAAAGGATTCTCAACAAAAGTCAGCTTTTTTGGATTATATGTAATTTGCTTCCAAAATACATTGATTGAAATTCAACCATTGGAACAAAAGTTTTAAGGTGCATTTCCTCCTAATTTATATATAGTTCTCCAGAGCTCCTGAAGAAAAACAAATTCATAAAGTTTCAGTTAATATCGTCAAACCGACATTGTTACTTCCGGGAAATTTTTAGGACCCCTTCCCTTCGACCTCGTCGATATTTCAGGAAAACTTTTGTATAATTGCGAAAAATGGTTCTAAAATATTTTTGAGATGTAAAAATGAAAAAAATATTATACTCTACATACATGCATTGTAAATGATTTTAGTGACTATATTGCTGGAATAATTAATAAAACAATTATTAAAATTATAATCTTGATATGTCAAAGGTCAGGAGTCCCCAAAAGTGCCAAAATCTTCCAGCAGTGCATTGCATACCATTGTTGCTAAACTGGCACTATGACATGACAGTTGTAATCCACATTCCATGGCACCTGGCATGTTTTTGGCACAGATTTTGTAAGCACACTGTCAGTGTGTTGCCTTGGATTAGCACACCATTGGTATTGATCGGAAAGCAATATGCCTATGTCAGGTGGAAAGTGGATTAAGACTATGATGTCATAGTGCCCTGCAAGCACTAAAGTAGATTTTACTGGTTTTGACAAGAAATTCTACGAAACCCACATTTCAGATTTTTTTAAAAATATTATGCGATGTGTATTATATTGTATCTAAATATTGTTTGCCACAGAATTCACTTAATCAAAAGAGGCATTTTCTTGCCTTAAGAAACTTTTTGCCTCTAAAATTTAAAATTATTTTGAAGTCACCTTACCTGTACAAAGTCATAGCACCGGCTACCGTCTTCGCTTGTTTCTAAATCGACAAAGGTGAAATCTAGAGAAATTATGTACCCCTGAGGAACAGCCAGATTCCATTGGCAAGCCTTGTCATTAGGTACTCATTAGGATAACCTGGAGACGTGAGATATCCTGTGGATTCACTTGTAGAAACGACATCCTCGCATGGCTGCCCAACTGAAAATTTAATGTGTGGGAATTATATACTTATTCAATCAAGATATAGTCCTCCGGGATCACAGTCCGGAAACAATGGTGAACAATAGGGCAATCCATTCAGTTGACTCTTTACGCAACATTAGTTTCACGCTTTATTCCGTTGTCGTCTATGGAGCCCGGGCTATGATACCTGCCGGACTATGATTACTTTCACACCGGCTCTAAACATGCTATATTCCCAATTCTGAGTGATCCTGTATAAGCCATATACGGGTAAGGAGGATATTGCGGTAAACGCCGAGCGCTTGCCACTTTTTTTCGCCCACTCTCACTCAATTGACCCCATATTTTATATTGCTGTCACCGTAAGACCTCATATTTTTTCTGCTTCCACCCATACGCCCCACGATTTGCGGAATATCAAAATTCAAAAGTATTAAAATTATTAATAAAATAGACATTTTGGAACCAAAACCAGAAGACAAGTTTAAATCAAAGATCGTGATTTTGGAGGTGTTGAAAGACCCCCGTTGTAATAATTTATCAGCGAAAGACCCGATCACACCCTAAGGTGTAATATGAAATGTAATGGATGTTTTGGTTTAGTTTTTTTCATATACAATTTTGCCACTAATGTTTTTCCAATACAGAATTTTATGGAGAATCTGAAAATTATGGGTGTCATTTTTTAAAATGTGTTCTTGGGGGTTTTATCATTTGTACAGGGGTAAACAATAAAAGTGTTTAAATTGTTTTAAAATTTATACCAGTCTGTTCGGCTGCTCAGGTTTCTAAAAAGGTATAGTTTGCCATATTTACGACCTATTGTTTTAGTACAATAGGCTCAAGAAAGTTCAAGGTCATTATTTATAGAATGGTCCGATTTTGTTGAAACTGGTTTTAAATCGTTCATTGGGTCATACTAAATAAGAAAATGTATATTTATTCTGTGTTTCACCTTTCAAAGTGAGACTTTTAGAGATATGACTGGTGGTCTCCCATGACCGGTGGACAATGGACCCATATTTGACCATATTAATATTATCAAAAATCTTGACAAAAACGCGACAATTTTATTTTTCGGCTTCTGTACAGTAAGAACAACAATTTGGCACCATTTTAGAACACACCGATGAATCTGAAATTTACCCCCAGTGTGACCGTGAACCCGTTTTACCTCGTAGGCCTAACCTCTGTACTATAACACTCAGGTAGGGCAAACTAACCTTCTGGAATCCTTGAAAGGTACTGAAACTGATGGTATGACTTAAAACACATTTTCTCCCTTTTATATTGGGCCCCCGGTATAAACCCGTGTAAACCCTTGCCCCCCCCCTTTAGAATTCCTCAAGAACCATTTTAAACAAAGAATAGGTTCGTTAAAAAGACAACCACGCTTAGCGAGATTGTTAGTACTTAATATGTTAGTGTAAATCTCAGAGATCATTGGAAACCCTCGCGTGTATTAGAGAGATGATATCCACATGTGATTATAACCACTTAATTGTCGTGTACACAATTTATAGAGATCATTGGAAACCTCGAAGTATATTAGAGAGATGAATACCCACAGTTATATTTCAGGCATCAACCATACTCATGAATCAAACCTTTTCATTTTGAACAATACCACTGGTTGAAAATGTCAGCCTTTATACAGCCAATCCATTTAATAGGTGAGTGCACCCTGTTAAATATAGATATAAATATTAACCACAGTCCATTGCACCGAGATTACAAAATTCACTTACAGGAAAACTAAGTTTCAAAACAATGTGGACACATGACTATGAGGCAAATGAAGTATCAACTCCTAGGGCAACAGTTCATAGCTTTCATTCACAAGCGTATTTAGAAAACACCACCCCTGAGTGTGTGTATCATATTTGATACCTAGAATACACAAGATCAGATCAGGTCAATGAATGCATAAAGTACAACCCACTGAATGTGTCCCTTGGTTGAGAGCATATTGTAACTCATAGTGTGTGCTATCTGAGCATTGTACACATTATGGTAAGTCTCAAAACCATGGGTCATATCATCATTTACATGTCAATGAACTGAGAAATTTTCCACTGTGATGGGTCGGCATCCAATCAAAAAGTTTTGTTTTCGCTGCTGGAAATGTAAATGAATTCATAGTAGGCATTATACAATGAATATGATTAATTCTTAAAATAATTGGAAAAACCGATGACTTTGCACTGCTACATGAGACACCTACCCAACTCTGTGCATGACTGTGCTATTCTGCCAATATGCTGCTAACATGCTTAGGGTAACTGCAATGTAGTGGCTTTTATCTATTCGGATTTTATACCATCTTCGATGGAAAAATGACACCCATGATTTTTGGAATATCATACAATTTTTGATTTAGGAAAACCTGGTTGCAACAAAGCTTTGTTGCAGATTGTATGAATTTAACAAAAATACAGTTCCACATGAATAATAGGACTTTTTGACGCGTACCCTGTTGCCCAAAGGCCACCTAGGAATTCTGCATCGACGCGGTGGATCGGCCTTTACCAAGTTTATAGGTCTGCGGGTCCATTCTGTCTTGTATAACGTAATTTAATTTGTTGTACTCAGCAAAAGACAAAATTACTTCAGAGAGATGTTGGGTCATAGAACTAGGGTGGTATTTTTTATGCTTTTACTTTCTTTGTACATGCAATAGTAGTTCTGTTGGTAGCAGTTCAAGAGTCGGCGACTTGCTTATTGATAATTTTGAGAATGGCTTCCAACGGAGGTCTTGGGCAATCGTGACACCTAGGTAATCATGCTTCCGAGCTCTTTCATTTTCTCGCCATCAGGGAAATACTGGAAATATCTTTGGTTAAGTGTGCGTGTAATAATTGTCTGTATGTAGAACATGGGCCCAAGTTGGAACCATTGGTAGTAAACCTTTCATATAGAGTTCCAGGTGAAATGATATAGTCAGGGAGAACGTTCATTGACCGTACAGTTGAGTCTATACACATTTTTGCTGACAATGATAGATTAGGGTGTATAGATTAACGAATCTTCCGGATGCCACCTGGGCATCATTGGCCGTTTTGATAAATCCAAAGGCGTCGCCATTAAAATGATAATTATACTATTTATTCCTAATATCAAACTATGGAGTTACTATAGATATTACTATAGGATCCAATGAACAAGTATATGGCATATGTAACATTAAGTATACTTCAAATTCCAAAATGGAGCCAATCAATAATTTAAATATGGCGCTATAACAGAAATCATGCGATAAAAAATAGACATGAAGACTTGGTTTATGGGGTTAGACACAATAAATTTATTGTTCTTTTTTTTTTTTTTTTTTTTTATGAACTTTTAAAATTGTTAACATGAACGTCAATCATATGGCAGCCAAAACGTAACATCTTAAAAAAATACTTGACACAACAATTATTAAGGAATTCCAGCCTTCAAATCGAAATCAATGTATCATGAAATTAGAAATTAGTCCGTTTATCATAACCAATGTACACATAACATTTCAATTGTTTAAATTTTAAAAAAGGTGAATTTAGATAATTTCTTGAAATGAAGTTTTTCACAAATGATCAAAAAGGTTTTTCTGAGTAACAACAGTTCAAAATTTTAAGTAATCAGAAATATTCACTCCCGCAGGGAGTATTGTTCACTCTGGCGACGACACAGCTGGGCAGACCTATTTATAGATGATTGAGTGACGTCATCCCTTGTTGATATTAGGTTGCCGTTTTGTGATCAGCTGGGTCGTAGATGTTGTTAACTTATAAGCCCCCTCAGCTTTGTCATGGTTTAGCCCTCTGCTTTATCCATGGATTCTTTCAGCCAGCGTGTAGTTTGTCCGGTCGTGATCAATGATTTTAGCTTCAAGACTCATGACAGGAGTGAAATATTTCGTGAGTTACTTAAAAATATTTGGATCTGTTACTCAGAAAAACCTTTTTTGATCATATCATTCTACGACCTGATGAATATTTTCCAAGTTTCCAAAAATACCATAGGAATTACATTTTTCACAATTATATTGCAATCAATTATAATTGACCGGTTTTTTTTTATTATCGGATTACCCCTGGTACACTTGGTTATGATAATAGGTACATTTCTAATTGTTTGATTGACACAATAATTTATATTGGCGGCAAGATTTCTAGAAATTTGTTGTCAATTATTTTTTGGACATATGCAACGTTTTTGGCTGCCATTTTGATTGACCTCATGTACACTTAAAAGGGTATAGAACTACATTATTTTGTATAATAAAATAACTACACACCCTTATCTATCACGTTCAGCAACAAAAATTGTGTATATACTCAACTTACGGTCAGGCCATACTTTAACCCCATAAATCTCTCCGACATGAGATATTACAAGTGATTCCGGCATCTGGTCATGCGCTGTATGATGGGGTGTGCCCGTAGGCTGGACGGATAAATGGCAATATAGCCCTCATTTGCATCCTTGGGATTATGAAACGTCTACCACAATTTAGCCGAAGTCCTGTCTCTCCTCTCTCTGCTATCAATGCGATCGTCAGCAAACAAATTGATTTTGCGGGGATTTGATCAGTGCCCTCGGTTAATGCACAGTATATGAGGAGAAAATGCTGGTCCTACCACTTCTCTGGGAAACTCCGGATGTTAAATCAACCATAGTGAGTGTGTTCCGTTTACATATACTAATATTGCTGTTGCTGGTCTGATTAAAGAAGCTTTTAACCACCCTAATGGATTTTTCCGGCCTAATGTCATCGTAATTTAGCTTGCTGGAATGATTTTAATGTGATCTGAGACTTTATGCTTATTGTTAAGTGTTTAGAGCACCGTTAGTGGAAAGAAAGATAACGGGAATAACCGTTGATAGGCATTCGCGCAAGCTTCTTGGTTACCAGAGTTCATGATGGTGCGATTCGCTAGTACAATTTAACTTCACATAATAAATCATTAATCGCCGCCCGGGTGAATGGAAATCGCCGACACAAAGTCGGCAACACTGTTCAAAGCCTCTTGAGTCTGAGTAACAGGCTGTTTTTCCATAGTTGAATGTTGCAGGGGAAAATTGAGGTCTTGGTAGGCAGCTCTTTTGGGTTTTGGTCTGAGCGAAAAGGCTTGGGTTTACGGCGGGGTCGAGTGGAGCGGCGACTGGAGGTGAGACAACTTTTGTGGCGGTGGCCCGTACTGATCTTGTAAAAAATTGTTAAACGTGCATGGCATGCGCCTGTAGCCTGTAGGGCGTCCCACTACAAGGTCTGAAGCTTTATTGTCAAGTTACATGCTGATTCGGTTATATTTTGCAGGCGAATCATGCTGCTTTCATAATCCTGCTTCCACCTTCTGGTGAGGACCATTATTGCTGTTGTCCAAACATGTTATTCAAGGTGCGGATGCACCAAGGATTAATAAGCTGCGGGATTTCAGATTTGTACCGGGAGGGGAAGGGGTTGTAGTGCGGGATGTTAGCTGTCAAAATGTGAAAGGTCGCTTCAAGGTGATAATTCAAACATTTTCATAATTTGCGACACTTCCATAATTCATGTTCGGTTTTCTAGAATTTGAAATTACCTGAAAAATGTACGTTTTTCTTCATTTGTACAAAAAAAGTGAAAAAGTCACCAAACTAAAATATAAATAACTAACAATTGTATTTTTGACGAGTTAGTATACTTATTGTTGCGGGTGTTACATGCACTTGCATTTCTGAGCTTTAGTTACCCAGCCAAAATGTTGTATTACTGTCTACACGTTTCTATAAAACACAAATATCAAAGTGTACAGATACGGCCAAAAAGAAACATAGCACGTTCATATGTTCAGGATAACGCAAATTATGTATTTTTGTTAGTGTAAAGTGGGAGTCATGGACCCCTAAGAAAAATCACTTTCCCGTTAAAGAATGTTCTAGACATTGACCTCACATTTGTAGGGGTCATGAAAGCGAGCATAATCCGAGACGTTTATAGTTACAAAACGTCTATGGCAATAATGAAATAAATCTGGGAAATAGGTATACCTAAAAAAATACGGAATCAAAAACCGGATTTTTGATATTTTAAAACGATCAAAAGACCGTCGCAATTGTGTTCCCAGCTGGCCAGGGTTCGCAGGTTATGCCGCATGTGTTTTAAAACCATGGTCCATTACTGTCATTTACCGCTTAAAATAAAAATATTATATTTTAAACATTTAGACCTTTGGCTACCTCTAGTCGTTTAGAGATTCACATTATTTTTAATATTCAAAACTATATACAGTATTTCCATGACAGGCGCATCAAAATTAAACCAAAAGTAAGTAAGAAGAACCAAAGACGGTCATTTGGCAAGCTATTTCAAAAGTTACAGCCCTATAGTGGGTAAAAGTGCTATGTAGTACATACAACGTTGTATGCGGAAAATAGAAGGGTGAAAAGCTTTCCCTATTACTTTCCACAATGTGAGTAAAAACTGCTTTCAGCTTTTTCTACAACTTCAAACAAAAACAAATACATCAACGTTCATTACATGATTCACAGGCTTTCATGCAATTGATACCGATCGAATAGATATAAAACAAGAATCTGAACTACTGGATTTGATTTTGTCAAAGCTAATCGACTACATTGGTAACCAAGCCGGACTTTTATATTTCGTAAATTTACTATGACTCATTGGGCAGTCAAGGAGATTGCCTTTGTAGGTATGGGTTTTAGTATCGTCTCACATGCACTCTACATTTGTTAAAATTTAGGGAAAAGACAGAGTAATAATGTATCGCAACTCAAATTGCAAACCAAGACATTCTCCCTTCCCAACCCACATTAGAATGGAATCGACAAAGGCACAGTTCACTGAAAAGAAATCGTTATTTACAACTATCTGGGTACCATATCTCTCCCAATATTATTACAGGCCATTTGTAGTTATTGGTTGCGGTCATAGTGGCAGAGCCAATTTAATTTCACCCACACAACTTATTACTTAATATCAAACAAATGATCACAAAAAAGTTTGATTACAAAGTTAAATACCAAAATGCCGTGTTCCGTGACACAATTAATGAATTCGGAAGAAAATAGAAAAGGGTTATATCCATAATATAATTCCATAGTATTACCCCGAAGTCAACCTGGGCGTCAAGGTTACCAGTCCCACAAAACCATAATCGATTGGTACCCGTTCAAGATCTTGCTTACACTCAGTAATTTGTTCAAAAATACGCAGAGGATGCGGCTTCGCTGAGTAGTATCACATGATAATAAGGTGGGTAACCGAACCAAAGTTTCTTACCTTTATTAAACGCATGGCGCGTTAATCATAAACAGTGGGTAAAAGGTTTTATATTTTCGACACTCCCCCAATTTCATATCCAACAGACCATGATAATTCGTTGGAACGCATACACTTATGATGCAGCCCACACACGGAAGTTTGAGGACATAGACGAAGTATAAGAGTTTGGGCTCTGGCTATATAGCAACAATTCTGTTGACAGACTCAAACTGAGTTCAATAATTTTGTGTTCTATCTTGAGGAATAATAATGGTTTTTTGGATTATGATTCGGTTCATTTTACTATAGGTTAATGTATCCTTTACTAATCTCAGGGCCAGCAGAACAGAAAGAGCAATTTTGCCTTTTTTGCCTTTAGGATTATTTTGAATTTCCCACAATTGACGTAACATTTATTTTATTATTATTAAATCATAAATGATTACACTTCGATTCTATTATATGATTTGAAATGTATTCCATATGCATTGATTAGTTATAATATACATATTAGCTACAGGGTGGTACCCGGACTTGCAGGTCACGTAATGACCTTCAAATATAAACATCTCTGTAGTTGGTTTTGTAGTTGTATTTTTCTCGATTGTTAAATAAGGTACTTAAAATCTGTTAGAGTAGTTCAGTAAGATTTGATTAAGCCATGAATTATGTTTGACCATGGTTTGACTTGACTTAGTCGACCTTAGCAGGTCATGAATGGAGTTGACAATCTCCATCCAATCCGGCCAAAGAAGAATACGACAGATGGCAGGTAGGCCTATAAAATTAGAGGCGTACCAACCTCTTCAGCAAAAACTCGCTTCGCTCACCGCTGCAAGACGTTCAAACAACATAATATGGGACCGCTTTGGATTGAAAAAGGTGTTCTCAGCTGGTCTCTTCGGTTTCCTCCAAATGTAGCCACGATGAAACGTCGCCGGTGAAGCTATGTGATAATTCGTTCACTGATCCGCTAAATCCTTCGTCCTTGAAAACGTATGGACTTATCCGGCAATGTTTTTTAGTTATGATGAGGCCGTGGACTCATGCTACAAAGAATACAAACATAATTATGAGCACTATATGGCGTGCCGTGTGCAAGACATCTCCCGCTCGGGGCTTCTTCAACCATGGGGCATACAAAACAGTAACCCTTTCGAAGGGTTTAATCTATGCTAAGGGAAAACGCCAGCAAGTGGTATTACAACCGCTGCAAAGTCAATATTGTAAGCTATATAGAGTTTAACTTCAGGATTTGCCATAAAAAACATTGTCCGCTTAATTAGAAAATGTTTGAGGGATGATTTAGCAGGAACTAAGTTCTAATATTACTCGCCAAACTGTACGATCAAAGGCCAAAGAGAGAAAACTGGATACGTAACGATTTCCAGTAAATACCTCTGAAGCTTCACTCATAATTCCGCTTTTACGGTAAAGTAGCCCTCAATGAAGAATTGTTTATTTGCTACACCTATCCTTACGATTGCGCATTTGGGGAAATTGTTGCATCTTCTGCGCCCCATTAAATACAAATGGTCAATATTCAACAACCTGGCTATTTCTCAAAGAATCTGACATCACGCACTTGCATTTAATGGCAGGCCTCAATCAATACGGGCGGCGAATGTCCTATACACAGTTGTGAAGTGTAGCCCTCCGGTTAGAATCATGGGCCTAATTCTTTTTTTGATATCAAAATTGATAGTTGGGTCATTTGGAGTAATGCCGTGATCGTATAGAGCAGAGCATCATTTTCTCAGTGTATTTGTCTTTATGAAGGTTAATAACCCAAATTTAGCGGGGATGCCCGCCCGAATTGTGGGCGGAATCCCGGAGGGGGAAAATTCATAACAGGGGTCAAAATGGAAAATGCCATGGATGCTGAAAAGTTAACCCACATTGTTCGTCTTGTTACAAGGATTAAAAAAAGTATAGTTTTGACTCACATACTAGGTAGGATTAAGAGATATCGTCCAAATGTCATCACCAAGGTTAAATCTTTAATATTGCCTCTTTTTCTTTGAAAATGGTCGCAAATGTTAGCCTTTCCACAGGGATTGAGTAATTATTTATTTTAATAGATCGACAAAATGCTATTTTGGTATTTTTTCTCTCATTTGTATTTGTTTCATCAGATACTGACAAACAAGGTCAACCCCATTGACCTCTATTGATCCCGAATTTTAAAATTATGTAAGGTCAAGTTTTTGGTGCAGTCTTTTAGGAAGATGCCCGTTGAGGCCCATTTGTAAAGAATCGGGCAATATTTAATGATTCCCCTTCGTGAGACCTTTGACATTTGACTGTTTTTGTGTTATAAATCTCCATAACACAGTTTTTCTTCAAAAGAAATTATCAGATCCATTCATACAACACTCGCAATGCTTCGGACCTTCATATTAACCCTACCACTCAAGACCTAGCATAGAATCCCATTAAAACCCAAAGTCGCGCTATTTTGGAACGGCTTGGATGGCCCTTTTTTAAAAATAGTCCCCTCACCTCATAATTTAAAAACCGCTCAAACGGTTTCTTCTCAGTTCATACCCTTGTATATTGAGTTTTGTGATCTTTTTTATGTATATATTCTGTTAAATTCTGTTAAAAAAAATCATTTTAGTCATTGCTGTCTCCCTCCCCTCCTTGTCTGTCCTGTCCTTTGTTGTCTCATGTTCTTGATATAATGGTTCTACATTCCATTCTCAATCAAAATTACTTTGTTATGCAGGTCCCATGTTAATATCAATACCATGCCATTATTTTTTTTCTTTTTTCTCTGAATGAGTGCATTGCGTTACACGCTTTGCGTTTTGCAGTGTCTCGTCCAGTAAACTTTATTTATGTACAATAAAAAAATATCATTTATTATTGTATTTCATTACACAGCAAGATTCCTACGCACGGTTTAACCCAGAGCTCAGGCTACTCCGCATGTGTACTCTAAGCTCTACTCGAAGGGTAATCCTCCTTGTACTTAGTGATGCAGTGCCTACACTAAGTACTTGCGAAGTCTCAGCCACTGGGTGAATAGCAGTCTATATTACTTTGCAGTATCCATCCTATAGTGCACTCTACCTTTGCCTGCAGGTGACTGACAGGTACCCATGTAAGCCACCAGTAGTGGGAGTACCCCTGCAGCTACTTCACGGGAGTACCTTCCCAGGTATCCCTACGTGGCTGCCTAGTAGGCAGCAATTGGACCATAGAGGGCGCAAACATTCTATTTTTGTTTTATGACTTTCTGAATCATTTTCCAAGCTTAGTAACATCTATATGAGATTGAGCTTCACCAAAAACCCATATACAGCGCATTCTGTGTAAAAACATATAACATAGTGACCAAAATGTTAAGTAATGGATAAAATTACTAAAAGAATCACACAGAGCTCAAAGTCATTTGCATTGGGATGTACCCATTGCAGGTTTAACCCAGCATGGTTGACTAGTGGTAGGCTACTGCATATGTACCTAGGTGGATGATTTACCCCCACTTTTGCGGCAGGCGATGTGGTACCCATGCAGGTGGGTACTTTTTTTTTTCCATGGCTACACAGCAAGATCTACTTCACGGTGTAACCCAGAGCTTGGCTACTCCATGTGTTTTACTTATGAGCTCGATTCCAAGGGGACCCCCTTTGATGCATATGGATCAGTACCTAAACTAAGTAACGTGCGAAGTAACATGCCACTGGATGGATGAGCTATATGTTTACTAGCAGCTACCCATCCTATAGTGTTACTCTACAGTGCCGCAGGTGATGACTGTACCCCATGTGAGCCGCTAGTAGTGGAGTACCTCTGCAGCTACTCACGGGAGTACCTTCACAGGTACTCCGCTACCGGCTACCGCGTAGGACTTTGGACCACAGAGGGCGCCAAACATTCCATGTTATTACGACTTTGACCATTTTCAAGCTAGCAACATAGATATTTGAGTGGAGCATACAAAACCCCTTATATATGACATTTTTGTCACAACATATAAAATATGTTGACCAAAAGTTAAAAATGGATTAAAATTAATAAAATAATCACACAAAGCTCAAAGCTAATTTGCATGGGAGTACCCCACGCAGGTAATCACGCATGGGGTGACTAGTGGTTAAGCTACTCTGTGTGTACCTAGGGTGGATGGTTACCCCCCACTTTTGCGGCCGGCGATGTGGTACCCATGCGTGTGGGTACTCCATGGCTACTTAACAGGTACTCAAAGGGTACTCCATGAAGAAATTGGTTGTGTACTTAACAGCTTACTTCACAGATACTTCCATGAAGAAATTGGTTGTGTATTATTAATCATGTTCTATTGTCCAGTACCTGATATAAATATCTGTGATGGACGAATATAATTATATGAATATGAATGAATAACCATAAGTTGTAAGTGTACAACTATTACCTTGTTTTGATCCTTGTGAAAGACAAACACGTTGTTAGGTTACCTGTTTACAGCAATCCAAGCATTTTTAATTTTTGATTCCTGTATTATGAATTTCCACTCCCTGGCTCAGCCCACCACTTTCAAAGAGGGGCCACCCAAGCTCAAATTGTTTCATTAACTTCATAGAAGAACCAAATCCCAATGAGAAATGATGCTATGCTCTTCCACGGTCAGGAAAGGAATTGCTTCCAAATGCCCAACTATGATACTTTGATGCTTCAAAAAAGCAACGTTTTTTTAATCTATTATGGTCGTTATCTTTTGCCAGTCAGGAGAGCATTACAAATAAGTTTCCCTTGCTGTTAGTCAATACCAATAAGGTACCGGTTGCCAAAGAGAATCTAAACAATTGCAATCAATTGGCTGAGGTGGAGTAGGTTTTTAACAACGGTCATGTCTAATTAGATATACGGTAGAGTATTTGCCGGGAGTATTTATTAGAAACACATTAAAGATTTTAGAAGGTTGTGAAAGCTTATTGTCGGATCTAAAAATTAGGATTGCGAGTACAGGATTACAAAATTTAAATAAAAAATTATCAACATCCAAGTCCATTTGAATGATTGTTGTCTAGTTAAATAGTTAATTCTTCTATCAAGAATTGATGCTGAAGATACGTGTAGTTCATAAGTTAATTTACGGGGGGCACTGCATCTTGGAGGTGTGACGCGAGTTAGGCTTTTAAGACCCCCATTTCAGCAAAGACCCTATATATTTTGTGCAAATGTTCACCCTATTTTTTTTAATTTACCAAATTGTAACCCAAAGGACCCCACTATTTTGGAGGACAATTTGGAATATTTTCACTCAAAGATCCCTATTTGGGGTGAAATTGTGCAACATTTTCAAAAGACCCCATTTTTGGAAATTTGGCAAATTTGGTAAGATCATCGCTTTTCATTTTTGTGCGTTGTAAGGACGAACACAGACTGCTAGTGTGTGCTTGTAACTAAGAGCAAAGAAATCAGCTTTCGTGTATCCCTTAGTAACGAATCACGATGCAACACTCCTAAGGAAGAAATATATATTGCGTTCCGGACAACAAATGTATGCTCACATACGGTTCACTGTTTTCAACTGAAAACGTGTCTGACCTTTATGCTGTTAAGGGCGAAAGAAAACTGGTGATGATACTCTTTCATCTCCTGAACGAGTTGGCCACGTGACAAGGCCTGTGTGGAAATCCTATATTTAGCAAGTACAAAGCTATGGCACGCATGATAGAGCGGACATAAAACGCCAAGTTTGACAAACCGCGTCGAGTTTGCAAATTGGCCACGCCATGCCGGCGCGTTTTGCAAGTTGGCCACGCCATTTGCCGGCGAGTTTGCAAGTTCGCAACGCCATGCGGCGAGTTTGCAAGTTCGCCACGCCATGCCGGTGTGAAGTAACCATTCTACGGCGTACCAATAGTTCGGGAACAATGGCGAACAATAGGGCAATCGATTCATTGATCTTTACGCAACATTGTTTCACGGCTTTATTTATTATTAGTCTCTGGAGCCCCGGGACTATGGCGCCCACCGGGATATATCGCGTTCCAATACGAGGCGAGTTTGCAAGTTCGGCCACGCCATCCGGACGAGTGGCAAGTGCGCCACGCCATGCCGGTGAGTTTTATTTTTTTTTCTTATTCTTTTATATGTATCGTTTATTTATATTGATATAAAGGTATCTTTTATTGATTTATTAATGATTTTATTTATCTAAAGTGATCTGTATTTATTTATTATTATTTATATTTATATAAGTGATCTTATCTTTATTATTTATTTATATAAAGTTATTTTTATTTATTTATTTAGTTATTTTTTATTTATTTGTTTATTCAATTATTAATGACAAATACATTTTAGCGATTATTAATTATTAAAAATTATTTATATTTATATTAAAGGTTATTATTATTTTTATGATTAGTTTTTTGTTATGATTTGTTTATTAATTGTAAATTTAAAAAAAGAAAAAACCTAAAAAATTAAAAAAAAAAATTTTTTATTATTATATACATTCCCGGTGTATTTTTAAATACATATTAGAATAAACAGTGGCATAATAATGATAATAGTAAAAATATAAGGACTTAAGTAAACTAAAAAGAAATAACAAAAAATAAAATAACATGAACAATAACTAAAATAGTAACTAAAATAAATAAATACAAAGAATAAATAAATATGACTTGATTAAATAAATATAAATTAAATATAAAAACTAAAAATAAATAAAAAATCCAAGAAAACTGCGCCGTCATCGCGTTGCGAAATTGCAAACTCTCGCCGCTGGCGTGGCCAACTTGCAAACTCGCCGGAATGGCGTGGCAAACTTGCAAACTCCCAGGCATGGCGTCGCAAACTTGCAAAATCGCCGGCATGGCGTGGCCAAATTGCAAAACTCGCCGGATGGCCGTGGCCAAGTTCACTGCTAAACTCGGCCTGCATTGCGTGGCCAACTTGCAAACTCTCCGGCATGGCGTGGCCAAATTGCAAACTCGATGGCCATGGCGTCTCCAACTTGCAAACTCGCCAGCATGGCGTTGCGGAAAAACTTTGCAAACTCGCCGGACATCGCGGTGGCAAACTCGCGTTTTGGCACGCTCCACGTATCAAATAATGGCGGGTGTCAGGGCTTGATATCGAGTTTACCCCGCTATTGTCGAGTTTACAGCGCTGCTATCCAGTTTGAAACTCGATGTGCCGAGTTTCATAAATTCATGCACAGAATAACTCATGTCCAGAATAATAATGCCGAGTTTTAAAAAATACGGGGAAATAGTTTTTTCTAAAAGGAGTAAACTCGACATGATTTTTTTCTCAAATGGCAAACTCGACATGATTTTGTCTAACAGAGCAAACTCGACATGATTTTTTTACACATACACCAAAAAAAAATCTGTAGAGGTTTTCAGTTTTCCTCATGTTGAGAAAAAATTCATGTCGAGATTTGAAAACTGGAAAGGAGTTATGTCAAACTCATCAGATAAGAAGGCAAAACTCGATTGTATAGAGGGCCAAAACTGGACATATACGCGCGTTAAACTCGACATATAACGGTGCGCACTCGACATATGGCGAGGAAAACTTGAGACACAGCGCGTGATGAACCACTCGACACATGCGCGGGGAAAATCGCCATGATTTGTACGTGGAGCGTAAAACTGGACATGATTTATGTCAAAAATCACCATTATAGAGAGGACATAACCCGACGTATAGAGGGCAAAATGGAAAGATAGCGCTGTTAAACTCGACATATAAAACGCTGCACACTAGACATATGGCGAGGAAAAACTCGATTAAACAGCGCGTGAAACTGACCCTGTGGGCGGGAAACCTCGCCATGATTGGATACGCGGGGAGCTGCCCATAAGTGTTATGTATGCTCTAGGTGCCATAAATAGACCCTCCATCGGGTCCACGGTGATGAAATGCTAAGGACTGAAATTACACTAGACTCTTCAACCCATACTCCCGATTTGTGTAAATCCAGGAGTCCTGTGTATTTGGTTCGTGGACAATTGGTTGGTATAACTAGAGGGAGCGGTATTAGAACCGGCATGTCCAGGGGGGGGTGGCAAGCTGAAAGTCTTCAAATTGTTAGTTTTACATATATTTTAACAATCCCAGTATAACATTGGAGATATTGGCAATATAGGCCCCATATTTACTCAATATAGGACCAGTTATTGGCTACAGTATCGGTCCAATATTATTGCTCAAAGGCCCAAACATTGGACCATATTGGCCCGGGCCAATGTTGGCCCAATATGGGCCAATTCTTGGTAATAGTTTGAACCAAATTTGGGAAATATCAATATTTTTTTTGCAAAATACATAATACTTTCAAAAATACAAAATTTAAATAATTTTTAAATAATTTGAAAGTAGTCAAATAGTTTTATTTTTTGATTGAATTGGTATTATATAGTATATTTTTGATGAAAAGATTGTGTTCTGATCAAACACAATCGTCCTTGAGAGATTTAGATGTATTTCTGTAGGTTTTTATTTTTTCTCACCTCTATGTTAGGGCAAAAAACCATTAGCCTTAAGCAATATTGGGCCAACGTTATCCCAATAATGGGATCTATATTGGCTGTTGGTCGATTTGCCAATATGATGCGCCATTATTAGCCAGTAAGGGATGCCGATATGAAGCCGAATCACATTGCCAATGGAAAACCAGTAGTGGCCCAATATACGTTTGCCACGTGATGCCGATGCCAAGAGATTACGAGGTAACCATTGTTGGGCCAATTATGCGTGCTATCTGGATTTCACAAAAAACCAGGACACCCCCCCCCCCCCCCCCTGAGCAGCGACTGGGGGACCAGTCTTACATTGAGTGGGCTGTATGCATATTATTTTCAGCACTGATACCCAAATGGCCTCGTCTACAAACGGTCAAGGTTCTTCCGTACATTGTGTGTGCTATGGTAGCTAGGAAACTGCTCTAATGTGGGGGGTGCGGGCACGGGGGGGGCACTCAGATTCTTTACACCGGGAGCAGCTTCAGCTGGTGGGAAAAGGCAGTACATGGTTAGAGCAGAATGAGCAGGAAAAGCAGAATGGACGAAGAAAAGCAGAAAAGCAGAATGGCAGACAGAATGAGCAGAAAAAGCAGAGAAGAAGAGATGACAGAATGAGAGAAAAGCAGAATGAGCAGAAAAAGAGAATGAGCAGAAAAGCAGAAGGGACAGAAAGAAGAATGAGCAGGAAAAGCAGAATGGGCAGAAAGCAGAATGAGCAGAGAAAAGCAGCAGAATGACAGAATGAGCAGAATGACGGCGAAACGCAGAATGAGTAGAATATTGCCGGAAAAGCAGAAGGCAGCAATCAGAAAGAAAAGAAAAAGCAGAATGGGAAGATTGAGCAACATGGGCAAAAAAAAAGCAGGAATGAGCTGAGCAGAACTGGGCAGAATTGAGAGAATGCGCTTGGATTGCTGTTTCAACCACCAAAATATATACCAAAATTCAATTATGAGTCAATATGAACGTCATAAGGAAAGTATGAAAATACGGAATATATGTTTGCAATTTGATATATCGCAAATTGTACTGACTAAATTTTTGTACAGCAATAAAATGCTCATGTATCAAAATTATGTCAATTTTCATCTTGTAGAGCCAAATACAAAATGAAATCGGATTATATTTCTATCTTTTTTTGTGGAAAATTGAATTTCACATATTTCTACGGAAATTGAGAGTTTTGCTGACATGCGAACTTTATGACGTCATTGTGAGCAATTCTATTGCATGTCGGTACTCATTTTGGTAATCAATGGAAACATAAATAAATGGTTATATACTGGTACAAAATCAAGTGTTTTATGGCATTTCTGCGTCATCCTAGGGCTGTTGGTTACCTTACCCCGGTAGATGCTCGTTTTTGAAATACATGAAAAGGGGCGTAGAATGTCAATTGGACATTACTAAAATAAGTGCGGTTTTAGCAAGGACAGAAAAAAGCCTTTTTGCTCTCAACTGCTTTTCTTCATTCTACACTCATTGTGGAGAGCGTGCTAGACGGAGGGTGCTTGCCTCTGGCCGCAAATTTACCATAAATTCCAGGGTTTCGAATCCCGGTGGGGGCGTGGCCTTGCTGGGATTTCATCGTGGGTACTATTAATTCTGCGATTATCTGTATACAAGCTCTTGATTAAATAAAGACACCGCTCTCCCCATGGTTCACTTGGAATTGGGGCAATTGGATCATGAACGGCATCCCGGTCCTTCGGAGGGGACGTTAAGCCGTCGGTCCCGATTACAGAGAGTCACAACTGAACATGTAAATCGCAGTCAGGTGATAAGAGTAGAGGTGAAACCCCTCGACTGTTCCCAATTCAGCCCAAGCGCCCAGCCCCAAATAGCGGGCCATGTTAGGAGCGTCCGTAGCATGGATACACGCAGCCCGGATCAGCTCACTAGCTGAATAAATCCTGACACACCACACAAGCCATTTACCAATGACTTGTGGATTACGAGCAAACAAAAACACTCATTGTGCCTGTTTTGACCATTCTGCCTTTCTTTGTATCCTGCCTTTTCTGTCATTTTGCATTTTATGTTGTCATTCGGCCTTTTCTATGCTCATTCTGGCCTTTATGATTATCATGCCTGTTTTACTCATTCTGCCTTTTTTTATCTACACGGAGCGCAGATACAGATCCGATGCGCATCACCGAATCCAGATCACAGATCCAGATTCATGGAGACAGTTTAGATCTACACGGCGCAGGGAGTGCTGAAAGTCAGAGCCCTTTCGAGGCGTAAAGGGTATTAAAGTGTACAAATGCTACGTGTAACCTTGTGACGAGGAATACTTTAAGGTAACCTAACAGTACGCGCTTTTAAAGTGCAGCGACACGAACCCAGGGACACACCAGTACCCGTTGCAGATTGGATCAAGGTTTGGCCTTTGCCCGTGTAGACGCAAACTGGATTCGAGATCTGGATCCGATCTTGATCCGATCTGGATCTGCGCGCGCTGCCGTGTAGATTGCCCCATTTGTCCTTCCGATAATTCTGCCGTTTACATGCATGATTCTACTCGATCCAGTTTGCTTTTCCCATTAACCAAAGAATCTATGTGCTCTTATTTTCGCAATAGCAGTTTGTTAGCTCGAAGGGACGAAATAAATTGTGGCGCGAAAAAAAACATAGAAGAGGGAATATGAAAAAAATCAAAGCGGGCACTTTCCAATTCTTAACCATTCCATCCAACTATACGAGGCGGCGCTCTACTGAGAATACAGCAGAAAAGCAGGAAGGAGTAGAACGCAAGTGGCAGAATGAGCGAAAAAGAGCAAATGAAAGAAAAGGCAGAAAGAGTGTGATGTAGAAAAGGCAGAAAAGGAAAAACAGTAGTTATACGAGCAAAAAAGGATTGATGGGCAGAATAGCCTACCCATCATTTTTTCTGCCTGCTAACGCAATTATTTAATGTTAATTGTCAATTGAACAGTCTCTACGCTCCTTTTCATGCATTAAAAAAAACGAACATCTACGGGGGTAAGGTAATCAAAAGTGATGGATAGTCCCTACCTTTTCGGCGGGATAAGTACCAAACACGCCTATTATGCACGCAGGTAATATCATAGAAACTGTTTGGTACCAATAGGACCCCATGTCTTCCATTGATACCAAAAATGAGTACCAAAACATGCAAAGAATTACATTTACAATGACGTTATAAAGTAATTTGCATGTCAGCAAAACTCATATTGACGCAGGAATGTTGGGCTTATTTTGGTGGTTGAAACAACAATACAAGCGGCTTTCTGTCCATTTCTGCTTTGTGCCCATCGTGGCGTCGTAACCAGACCTTTGCAAGTTGGGGGGGGGGGGGGGGGCGGAAGGGGTGCCAAGGTTTTTTGGAGGGGGGCGGGAATGGGTTCCTTTCTCCATGAGGACACTTACAAAAAGTCAGTTCATTGGGGGGGCTGGCGGGGGGGGCAAGAGGGGCAAGAGTTTCTGTTTGGGGGGCGGCAAGCCCCTGCCGCCCCCCCCCCCCCCCCCCCCCCCCCCCCCCCCCCCCCACCCCCCCCCCCCCCCCCGTTGGTTACGCCCGCTGCTGCCCATTCTGCTGTTCTGCCTATTCTACTCATTCGGCTTTGCAGCCCATTTGCGGTGCCCATCTGCTTTTATGCTGTATCTGCCCGTTCTGCTTTCGCCTACCACAGCGCCCCGCGCAGAGTTCGGATGATAGATAGTGAAACGTTGATTTTTTTCATCGCCGGATTATTTTCGCGTTTCGAGCAACAAAAAATGCTACTACAGCTAGAATGCTATGATTCTTATGTATGTTGTATAAGAAAACTTGGAGGGAAACAACGGAAACTTGAAATAAAAAATAACAAACATTTTAAAAAAACGACCAAAATGCAGGAAAATATTATTCGCCGAAATGACACTTGAATAGAAGTAGATAGTGAAAATGGTTTGTGATGTAACAAATTGGAAAGTTATATCCAACAAATCGCGATTCCGCCATCTTAAAAAAACAGGAACAAAGAAATCAGAAAGGCAATACTTATCAGATAAACATAACTTACTATCTTAGATTTAGATTTTTCTAAAAGATCTTTAACAGCGTCATTGAAATTGTAAATATTACAGTTGGACCACTCCTTATCCGGTCCTCTTCGAGTCCTCAATCAGAGTTGAATAGCAGGACCGAGGCTCACTCAGACGGGGTGAGTTTCCTCTCCCATAGACTCCCTCCTGTGAAGACTGACAATCTCTACACTTTTTATTCAACTAATATAGTGAGTGTCTTGTGGCACACAGATTGTTTGGGACTAAACTAAAGAAAATTAGCGATTGTGATACTCTTTAGCTCTTTCATCTCCTCTAGGGTTTGAACAGACTTTACTTGTACCAACAAGATGGCCGCTGTTACGATATCACTGACGACCTCTATACCTTTGTTCAAATAAAAGAGTGTCTGGCCTTTCGATTGTTTGACCCTAAAGCTGGTAATGAGATGCTTTTTCATCTTCAATAAGGTTGAACGGAATTTACTTGTACCCACAAGATGGCCGCTGACACAGAAAACCTCTAAACCTTTATTCAACTAAAGGGGGTGTTATTCACGCCGGGGGATGGAGGAATTCAACTTTTTTTGGCGAAACATTTGGCGTTCCCCCTTCGCTTCCGTTAAAAAATTCCGCATTCCTTCCTGATTTTATGAAATTTCTCCATTTGAAAGTCATATTCCCTGCTTCTTGATGAAAATTCACATGTCCCCCCCCCACAGACGTATTCCTCTTCAAATCCTCCATTCCTCTGGCGTAAATAATGCCCTTTCCTAAAATAGTTTATGACTTTTAGATTGTTTGAGACTTAACTAAAGAGAGCAAGCTATGTCAAGCTCTTTCATCTTCTTCAATATTTCAACGAGTTTGTACTCATAAACGATTTTATCAGTATGAGTTGCGGAAGAAAAAACCAATAGTTTTAATCTAAAACATGTTTCCGTGTTAAAAACATTATTAGTATTTTTAATAAACAATTGACATGGTATTATTTCAAAGAACATTTTGAATCAAACTTTTTTCATACCAAATCTCCCCATGAACAGTGATGAACTGTAAATTTCACTTTCCTGGTGGTCTATTTAAAAGTTCAACGTCAATTTCATTTCATCTCAACTATCACGGTAACAATAACCAAGAAGATATCAATGTTGTCAAATAGTTTACAATCGCTACAATATCTACAATCTAAGGGTATAATTTGGCGGTCCATTAAAGCTTCGATCTTAATTATACGCATTAATTTAAAACATTCTTAAATATGTATTAATACTTCATGCGCTATAAAGAAAAAGATTGGTTGGACTATTATGGTTTTTGACAACATCCTTTGTGGCAGAATTAAGTATGGCTTCAAACACCTGTGCCGGAGTCCAGTTTCGATTATTCTGAAAATATTTGGCCACCGCACCTATTTGGGAAAATGAATAGAAAATACAGGAAAGAGATTTATAATAAGTAATTGTAACATAAATGCCATATGACTACATCGGTAAATATTTTAATTCCGCAGATGGTGATGCAGCTTGTCGATGAGACGATATTGATCATGAGACAAAATGACCATATTAAAGCAATATTCAGGGGGGGCCGGCCAAGATAGCGTCGTTTTTGCCGTTCCCATAGGTTTAGCACGTAATCACGAAAACTTGACAAATATTCTAAAGTCGAAAATATGTCTAATATCAATATTTTTCAACTCAAAATCCGTTGGAGTTGAAGAATCAACTCCAGTGTAAGTATATTTTTTGTATGAATAACGGTACAAACGGGATCCATTTTGAACGAGACTTGTTTGACCTCATGTTCAATCGAGGGTCACCGCTATTTATAGCTGCGGACCATGTACCTGGCCCGGTACCAGGTAGCCTATGCACCACCGTGGAATGATTCGTTGACCTGCATGTAGCAATCCTCTCATGTCCGGTCTTTAAAAACGATTTGATGATAGTTTTGCAGTACAATTATGCACCGCCGACTAAAGCAAGGCAATTTAGATCGGTCGCGGCTCCATACGGGAATTCCCACTCGCCACTCACTGATCTATTTATAAACGCGCACAGTGACTTCACTGTTCAGGCTCGTCAAAAAAAAAAAAAAAAAAAAAAAAAAAAAAAAAAAAAAAAAAAAAAAAAAAAATTTGTAATTAAAATTGGGATCCCAGATTGGACTTAACGGCGGAGCTGGAAATGCTACGTTTATGTCCGTCCATGATGAAATAGTGCCACCTCAAGAAAATAACCTCTAACTTGACTTGCCTGAACCGATACAACAACTAATGGATGAGCGTAGATATGTACATGGCGCTATTTCCCGGCTATTTCACATTGGAAGGCCGTTTCCAGCAGCCGTTGAATTATTACCGGGATCCCGATATTAATTATTCTAATTACAAAATTCCTTCGTTTGTGACACATAGACATTTTCGAGCTTAACCATTCACAGGTAAAGTTTACGAGCCCGTTACCAATGCAACCGTGTAAGAATCTCAAAATTTAAAAAAAATTGAGGGCGCTCTTAAAAAAAATGTGCTAATATTGCTTTAAAATGAGTCATCATCGATGAAAACGATAATGATATATCGACGACAAAGGCATTGTCGATAACGAAGACGATGATGTTAATAACCATAACGGCAATGACAATGACGATGGCGAACATGATCATGATAATGATCATGCGACATCAATGGCGGGCAAGTGGAAGATGACGATATGACGGTAATGACCAGGTTTAAAGGCTGACTCAGAGATTTCCTGAGGAGGGCGCCCTCAATTGTCAAACAAATCGTGTTTTATGCATATACATAATGCTTGTCCATATACTGATCACTGTGAAATAGCTAAGCTCAATTCGAAGTCCTTAATATAGAAAATTACAACTTTGTTATAAAATTCTGGATCCGGAATTTTTGTTATACACAGTAGGCCTATCCCATGGCACTAGTATACTCTACATAAATGTTTATTGCATCAAAACGAAAAATCCGATTCATCTCAAACTTTGGAATTGAGCATCTTTAGTTCTAGTTGACTATTTTTAATTATTAAACAAAAATATTATATTTCAAATCTCTGAGTCAGCCTATAAGAGACACGAGGACATTTCCTGAAGTGCCCTCGTTTTTTTCCAACCTGGGTTTCTGGTATATTGGGAATGTTTACATATGTATTATATCACACCTGAAGTGAATAAGCCGAATACGCTGTCTTTAAAGCATTATTTTCCTATGGGGACGATTACGATAGCAGGCAAGCTCAACACAAAGTTTCGAAACATTCTCGGTAGGTGGTCTACAACCGATCAAATGCAATTTGAGAAAAAATCATAAGCCGAATAAGCTGTCTTAACACTTAAGTGACCAAGGGGTTTTCACTCCCGTTGGTGCCCAAGGGGGGACCCCCCAGGAAACCACTTTCCCGAGGGAATTTTTGCACGAAATTTATACCACATGTGAAGGATCATAAGACAACCCCAAATCAGCAATAAAAAATGAGATTTGTTATTTTGGGTGCAAATTAGGGGCAAAACATTGTTTTCAAAACACGCGAAAATTGGGCAAAAAGACGGAAAATTCAATGAGCCTTGCGCCTACATCAAAAATTTTGAAAACTTATTTTATGTTTATATCTATTCTAGAAGACCCAAATTACTTATATTTAACACAAAACCAGCAGTTTTAGGGAATCCTGTATTTTTTACGGGTGTTGCAACATACACGTCATTATCCCATAGAGTTTGTACAGTAACGGTTTGGCAGCGTACATGATGAAATTGTTTGTTTTCAGCACATAAATGGTTAATTATTTTTAATGTTACTAATAATTGTTTACTTACATGTATGTGTGAACTTATATCAGCAAAAAAAATTTGCTTTGGTTCTCTGTTTCTTATTCTTATTTTTAAGAATATTCTCAAATGACTTCCGTTAGTGCCCAAGGGGGGGTGTTCCATGGGACCCCCACTAATTATCACATTAACGGCTTGGCGATTTTAAATTATTTGGTATGAAAGAAGAAGGAAGCGCATTAAATGTCTCAGAAATTAAAAAAAATTCCGGCGCAAAAATCCCACGCGTAAGCGGCCAGCGCGAAAACAAATTTTGGGGGTCCCTAGGGGTCCCCCCCCCTTGGTCACTTAAGTGTTAAAACTGTACAAATAACAACAGAAATCCGATTCGCTTTACCTGAGACATGAGGACACGCCATGGACGTTCCGCTGATGGTGTTTTGTGCCGTTGTGCTGGTATACCAACAGCTTGTTATTTGAGATCCTGGTGCAAAAAGGTCTACGCACTGGCCCCAATTTGAGAATCCCGAGCGGGTGTCCGTCCAATCAGTGGCACCGACAGATATAACCTGCGGTAAAGTTTATTTGTAGCTAATAAGTTAATTTATATACTTATAAGTGCAAGTGTTCTTATTAGATACTTGCGTTCAGACTCCTTCGTGATCACAGGCCATTTATAATGAGATAATTTTCGTTCCTAAGTTTCCTCATTTTTTTTTGGAAATTAGATTTGGTTTTCCTGAATCAGGCCGAGGCACACCTAAACGGTGTATTTGTAATCCCTCCGTATGTATATTCTTCCCAGATTAGAGGGTGCATGTAATGGGGCTAAGGGGTGGCTTCAAAACACAACCCCCGCCTGATAGGCGGTTCATGGCGCGTAAACCATGTTTCATTGTTTATAGCACAATAAAAATCGGTTCCAACGTATAAGAACGGGCTGAGGGTGAGGCGAGAGCGGCGAGCATCTGCTGGTATCGCTTTGAAGCCCGCCCCTAAATCAGACCTGATTTTGGATTAACGTTTTAAAAAGTCTGGGAACCGTACTTTTAAGACGGTAAGTGGTATTTGAAATAAATGGTAATGTTTAATATAATATGATCAATAGTGTTTAATATAATTTGATGAATACGTTACAACTAATATGGATATGCTGAAATACCGCTTTGCTTCCAATGCAGTGATGCAGAAGCGTAACATATTGCGTGGTCTTCAGACCACGCAATATATGTTACGCTACTGCGTGGTCTTCAGACATTCTCCCGTGCATCATCGTAGTCAGGTAGTCCTTGAATACATAGTTTACATCAGATTTCATGAAATTAAGACAGGCTAATTTCATCATGTTAACCTCTGGTACGCGGCAGTGAATAGTTACACGCATTGCATTACTGTTTCCTGATGAGGTTACGGACGCTGTAAACCGGAAGCTATGAGAGCCATGGCCGAATCGTTTCAGCATCAGAAGCCGATCCTCCAAAGACAATAGATCACCACAGAGGTAGTGCGCCGTTTTCGGAATGTAGTCCATGCTTTATGAGAAATAACGTTAGCTATTCTGTTCAGCACAGTGTCAGTGATACTTACAAGAAAAAATGTATTGCATTGTATAGTCCTATACATCGTAAACCGAATGCCAAATGATAGGGACCGTAAAGTATTGCGAACAAAATTTAAACTTGTTCTTAGGGCGATTTTCTATGCCTTAAATGTAATAAGTTACTAAAATTTATAATCTTAATTGTTGTGGAACATAATTACTAGTATATGTAAAAAATCCATTATAGCATCCGAATATTAAGGCACGGGTTTTTTTTTTTTTTTTTTTTTTTTTCTGGTCGGGATGCAACGACAGACTCACGACCCAAAGGGCGTGGGGGTTCGGAGTCCCGCTGAGCCAATGTTTGGCACTTGGCAGGCACGTACCACGTTGCTCACTCCACCCAGGTGCCAACCTTCCGCGGGAGTTGTTAGGAATATATCTTCTCTGCTCCGTGATTGGGTAACTGTTCGTTACTTATTGTTTTTTTTTGTGTGTATCTATTTTTTTTATGTTAAGTCGGACACCTTCTTTCTAAATGTGCAGAAATTTAACCATTTATGCTTGTTATGATGTCTGTACCAAATGATATCATATTTATGTGCTCAATTGTGTAACTAATGTATGGGTGCCACTAAATACACGCTTTTGCGTTTTCCTGGCCATCCACATCTCTTGCAATTATACTTATATATATATCTCATTCTGTTTTTTTTTTTCAATAAGATTTATCATTTTTAATAATCTTATGATGTTATAGTGTATTTTGTGCATGTGAGATGAAATAAAACCTGAAACTGAAACCTGCAACTAGAGTCCACGAGCGCCGCCAAAAGGTATGGTATGCATTGGGCAGTAATGTAGGAGTGACCTATTCTAGTATGGAATGGTGTAAAGCGCGTTGATACTTGTGCATATCGACATTTATTAAAGGCTCACTAATAATATAATTTAAAAATATGTATTTTCATGTCAAGAAAGATACAGACTGATATTGTGGTATATGTATTATGAAAGTGGTAACCATTAATCTAAATCTAGTATTATTTGATCAGACTCGGCTATTACCGATCCAAAATATATCGGGAATTCGTGTACAAATCGGCGTATTAAGCAAAGGATCCAAACAATGACACACGGCGCGGATCTAGGGAGGGGCGGAGGGGGCGCGAGCCTCCGGGTAATTCTGCAAAATCTTGCAAACATCCCGCCCAATTTTTTGGACAACTTTTTTCAGGGGACTTCAGGCCCCCCCCCCCCCCGGTAATTTTGACGTTTTTCAAATCCTGGATCAGCCCTGCCACAATGATTTTAAAATGTAGGGAGTATTCAATTCATCATGCCGAGGTAAAAAAAATGTCATCAGTTAAAGGAATTTCGTTCCATCCGGAGGACGAGATGTTCATTTCATTCATATGCCCATTTGAATAAACATGAGAGCGGCAGCCTGGTCTGATTATATTTATTATTTCTTATGCTCCGTGAAATTTACATGGGAGGAGGCAGTTCAGTTTGACCATATTTCCTAAACCAAATTAAATCGAGTATCTAAATAAAATCGATTAGCTTTTTCGAGATTTAACCGGTGCGAAGTAATTATCGTCCGCTTACTCATAGCGTCGGGAATAATGGTGAACAATAGGGCAATCGATTCAGTGGCTCTTCACGCAACATTAGCTTTACGCTTTATTCCGTTATCGTCTATGGAGCCCCGGACTATGGCTCCTGCCGGACTATATTGCTTTCACACCGGGGACTACGGTTAAACACCAAACTAGTGGGTACGATCAGTTATTGAGAATGTGTAAGACAACTTCTGATGACCTTTGATGTCACATCAGTGGAGGCACCTCCCACTACAGCTGAAGACTCGAATGCTGTATAAGTGACATTCTGGCAATTACATAAGGTCTTTACTCAGACAGTAACTGCACATGTGAACCAGACCATTCAAATCTTCATGATCCTATATAAAATGAATTCAAAATACACTACTAGAATCAGATAAAAACACAACACAATAAATAAGAGTAAACCGTCTCATATCCCAAGAATGCAAAGGAGGTTTAAATATTGGTTCCCGTCATGCACTGCTGTGTTATGGAGTAGCGGCTGACGGAATAAATGGCAATACTCATTTGCATACTGGGACTTCCATATGAAAAGTTTGCCAAATAAGCATAGACGATCTCCGCTTCTATCGAGTTTATATGAGAGACAACAACACCGAAGTTTTGCGGGAGAGCAGTGGACCAAAACATTTATTTTTCTGAGAAGACAATCAGCAAGCTGTGGGAAAGTTCAGGAACTCGGAAGAATATTATTGGATTTTGCCATTAAAAAGTAAAACTTTTAAAATTATCATGGATAAAGTTTGACTAAGATTTTTCCCAACAGTTTTAACGACGCGTTACAGAGAAGTTAACTCCAAAATATGATTCAAATGTGCACAATTAAGGCATCCATACTCAGCTCCGTGCCTTGTCACAAAATGTGAAAAATTACGCCGAAAGCAATAGATTTCACAATAGAATACGCTTAAAATATTCTCCCGCAAAACTGGGTGATGTGATATTGAAGTGTCGCATAAAAGCTCATAAATTCGAGAGGAGCGCCAATCGTCTAATGCCGCTGATAGCCTGATCATAGCGATGTTAAAAGGGATTACTACTTTTATGCATTATTGGCCTTTCAGCCTACTTCTCCATTAATTCTGTGCTTTTGTTGTTGCATTTGGATAGTATTACTTTGTGTTTTTAATGGGAAATAAATTCACTGATTACACTGATTCGCAGCGATAATGCGAGAGAATCGAAAAAAAAATGTGGAAATGCATTTTTTCGAAATCTATAAATCGGGGATAAGGTGTACAATTCCATATAACTCCATTAATGTACAAACAAACCACAAATATTGAAAAAAATAAGTATTTGAGGAAACTTCTCATACCGTCTCCCGCATATAGACATACAGGCCACGGCGTCTCAAAATCTGCACTAAACAGGAGTGTGTTTACACCAGTACAGAATCAAACAAATATCAATATT
>JAMKCH010037084.1:0-14529 GCA_023653785.1 Ophioderma brevispina
CCCAAAATTAATATTTTTTCAAAATTTGTTATTTTACATTATTCACAGAGCACATTTTCTCTTTAAAATACTTTTTATCCCATTCAAATCGGACATTCGGTTCGATAGTTATGGTCAATATCTAGTTCACCTTTTGATGTAATTGTTTGCCTCAAACAATAGAAACAAAGGACAATGTAGTGTCCAAATTTGTTTTTGTGTTTTCTTATTGTTTTGGTTATCACCAGCTATTTTTTTAAATCAAAATGGTAAATATTTAATATCTGCCAGTAGTAAATCTACATTTTTCTAAAATTCATGTACTTCTAAATCCTTTTTTTCAAATTGCTTATTTACACCTAAATTAATATGCAATATGCCAATTAAACGTGTTTCTAGATTTAAAAAGCGTTTCTTGTATTACATTTTTTCATGCGTTTGCGATCTTAAAAAATGGGTGCAGCAAAACTACCCCCCGATAGAAGCTGAAACTTTGCCACAAATAGCCTTTATACCAAGAGCTATGCATCAATTGGTCCTCTTTGAATACACTAGAGTCAGTACTTTTTTATCCATGGCCAGGTTCCAAAAATAGAGTTTTGCATTGTGTTACTTTTTTACATACTACACCCCCTCTATAGTGAGATGGTTTTGCAAAAGTAGACCAATGCATATTATCTTTCAAAAGCTTTTCATTTACACTTCAACCAACTTCTGTGATGTCTATTGCAGAGGCTAAATTTTTTTTAATGTGTTGATTGTGCTAATTAAATATGCAAATTATGTAAACGATATATGCATGAAATTTGAATTTTTTTCATACTTTTGGAACACCCATTACTTACATCAAGGACAACAAAATTAGAATAAAATTCTCATTTTCTTTAAAAAAAAAATAAAGAACATCCAAACATCCCTCCCTTCTACAACTTAAACTTCTATACTCTGTACAAAAATAACTCGAAGTACAAAGTAATCAATAAACCCACACCATCTCACAGGAATGCTGGGTATTTGTCACTTATATACCAGTATTTTGTGTATCGTGTAGAGATTTGTTTTGTTCTTACATCACGCGCTGTGTCTTCAACGTACGCGCAATGCGTGCAGCGCTCGATTAATTTACTTTGTACTTCGAAGTTTCGAAGTATACATGCATAAGCCCCACATTGTAAACTAGTGCCAATTCAGATCTTATTCTTCAAAGGTGAACATCCTGACACTAATGTGGGCATTTGAAAATCTTTATGCTAGTCCCATGACCTTACAACCCTAAAGGCTTGATCAGAGATTTTTGAAATATATGTTTGTATAGTATAAAAAAATCATCCAGAGCTAAAGATCGTAACGTAAAATGCTTCATCCATGTGCAGATCATGGGATTTTCGTTTTCATAGTAAACATGCACAATACAACAGGCCATAGATACCGTGTATAACGAAAATTCCGGATCCAGAATTTTATAACAGGTTGGATTTCGGTATGAAGAACTCGATTTGAGCTTAGTTATTTCACACAGTGATTATTATATGGACAGCATTATGTGTATGCAAACCACATGATTTGTTTGAAAATCGGTGTGCGCCCTCATCGAGAAATCTCTGAGTCGCCTTTAGCAGCTATAGCCGTGTAACTTAAGGTTTGAATCTAGACAAACTGCACAAAATCTTTAACACCAAGGCAAATATGTTGGTGTACATTTTAACATGTTTCATTAATTTCAAATTTGCAGAGTTCCATCCTTTCCCACTAATCACTTATTTCCAAGGGGCTTTTGTGATCATAGCACTTTCCTCTTTTGATTACAGTTACTAACCGTATTTGACAATCTAATTCCTTGGCCATGTAAAACTGTAATGCCTGCTTTGTACATATAAGTGGCAGTTCATGCGAAGAAGGATGCACTCGTATAAATTCATGCCCAAGGGGATTACGACAAACCTGTAAGATAGCCTTGAGAAAGTCTTACTCCGCAAAAATACAGTTGATTATGAGTTTGATGTCTACTGTGTATGACAATGTTTGTTCACAGTGGTTCCATAGGCTATCTGTGCTGTAATTTGTCCATTTACATACAGAAAACTATATCTGGAGACAGATCTGACCACAGTCGAGAGTACTCAGCCCGGAACTTGTAGAATTACATTTTTAGCTAAAATCAGGTCTTGGACTCATTTGACCCCAAATGACCTTTGATCAAAATTTCATTAGATAACTTTCAGGGGTGGAAGTCGGTTTAATTTGGCATCCCTCGTACGGCAATACGAAAATTTAATTTAGCACTCTATATAAATACCCATTAAACAATGTACATAGATTCTATGTTGTTAAAGACCCGCAATAAATCTACTGTCATTTTTGTCATAACTGTGAGAGACATTATCAATGTAGGTTCAAAAGGCGATATTTTAAAGATCATGAATTCAAATTCTCTCCTGCAAAAAAAAAAAAAAGTTCATTGCTCTAGGTACGTCAGGGGCAACGATATGGTGGCAGATACAAGAGACCGCATTACAAGCACATGTTTCAATAGAGACCATTTTGTACTGGGCCCACTTAGCACACTATACAAATAGCCAGTAACAATGTATCAAGATTCTATGGTGTTTCACGGCGGTTCCCATATGAGACGGCGGTTTCACATAATGTCGCCGGATCATAACGCCAGATCTTTCTCGTCCATTTTTAAATACAAGTTAAATATAAAAGAATACGCAATAAGATATCAAGCAAATCTCTAGGACAATATCCGCCACAAAACTACACAAATTCGCTCAAATTCTAGGTTTTAATAGGAACTATAGCGGTGTTGCACTTTCATTGCGGGAGGGAATTTTGTACTGTAATTTCCGAATTGCCGGAGTGGCGGCCAAGAATCCCAAATTAAGACCCGGTTTGATTTTGTCTATTTATAGCATTTGGGCCAAATTGACCCCAGATACCCTGATCAAAATGTCATTAAGTACCTTCTGTGGGGGATGGCAAGCTGCACCCATACATAAGTCACGTGATCATACTAATGTAATCTGTAAAAGGAGTAGTGATTTAAGTGTACCATAATTTGATGTATTTTGACCTTTGACCCCTAAACCCATGGGTCAGGTGATTGGGTCAATCATTGACTTTTTATTGACCTCCTATCAAGTACTACCGGATGGGAAAAAAGACTATTTACCTTGTTTTAATTGTACACACGAGTAAAGGAGTTGACCTTAGTGACCCCAGTATGACCTTGGATTCAAAATGTGCATAAGTAACTGTTTGTGGGTGTGTCAAGCTGCTCATATCTGAGTCCCATGATCATACTATGTAATCGGTTAAAAGAATTGTGATTTGAAGTGTACCGTATTTTTTTATATTGACCCTTAGCCTCCTAAACAATTGTCATATGAACAAAGTCCAAATGGTGACTTTTTTGTAGTGTTGATCAAGTACTACACGATGACAGCATTAGGTGTTGAGATTTGAGCTAATAATTCTAGATTTTGTGCATGGGTTTAAAGTTGTTGACACCTGTGACCCCCTATCGAGACCTTTGACACCAATCGGGTCATGTAAAAAGTTTTCTGTGGGAGTACTTGTCCTTGTGACCAGTGTTGGTCAATATGGAATGTTTCCATGTCGGAGATATTAGCATGTTGACAGAAAGAAGACGAACTAGAGCTGATTAAGATCTGAACACAGTCGAGAGTACGCAGACCAGAACTTGTAGAACATAGGTGTGGCAGTGGTTTTCAAACCCACCCTTTATATTTTAAACCCACCTTTTTTATGAAAACACCTTTTATAAACCGGGAAGTCATAACCCACCCTAAGCCTTTTTGCTTTTGCAAGGAAACGGCGAACCGCGATCAGTATCTTACCTATCATCTATTCTGATTATGAAGATCATAAAAAGGGAAATGATTTGTCCATTGCTGTGTAAAATTGTAGGGCACAGTAGTCCTATACTCAACATATACACTATTATATCCCTCATGTAGGTATTTTCTTAGCTTTTGGAATCTTTTCAGAGTGTTTTGGTTGTCCAATGCCTGACTTCAGTCCCTTAGCATTCTGACATGCCCACCATAGAATAGCATACTGCATACAGTATTCTTCTTCAGAAGTGAGTCTAGTTGAAATAAAAACACAAAAATAAAAGTTAGCTAGATCATCAGTATGGTTTGAGATTCCAATTTCATTCTGAATAGATTTGTTTCTTATAGAAATGCAATAGTTTAATGAAATTCAATAATTCAAAACACATTTAACAGCACAAATATGCCAAGAACATCAAAGTTGCCGAATTCGCACCTTGACGAATGAATTCGCACCCGGAAGTATAATAATAGCTTGATCTTTGCTACCAAAAAACACAAACATTAAAGTCTGAAGGCACTATTAGAACAGGAACTCAACCCATTAATACTGAACACACGCTAAAAGGTTGCATTTTCTCCCGAAATTCCTATAGCGCTACGGTATCGCGATACCAGTCGCCATCCCACTGTCTTCTTGTTACGGGCGGCCATGTTGGAAACGAATTGCCCCACTGAAAGCTGGGAATTATTTCACACTGTCGATGAAATTGCGGCGAAATCTCAAGCTGTGCTTGGTATTCAAAATCACATCTAATTTAATATTATCTTGAAAATTATACGCGAAGTAATACAATCACTACAAAAAAAATATTATTTTTCTTCTTCATTTGATAATTGACATGACGGAGTGTATAGTACAGATTTACATTTAAAAAAAATATGCACAACTGTTCCGAGTTCGCAAAGAAATACGGGAAAAAATGAGCGGAAGTCGGCTGATTTCATTGGTTTCAGAGCTTTTCAGTTATGTACAGATGCGAATTACACGCTTCTTATTTTTTTGCACGTTTTTTAAGAATACACACATTTTAGTTTCAACTCTCCAAAACCCACGCTTTTTGAGGATTTGGTGATTTTTCAAACCCACGCTTTCTAAAGCGTCCGATGCACACTATGTAGAAGTAGCATTTTTAGTGAAAATCAGGTCTTGGACTCCTGTGACCCCAAATGACCTTTGATCAAAATTCATTAAGTAACTTTTGTAGGGGATGCCAAATTACACCACATACATGAGTCACGTGATCAAATTATGTAATCTGTAGAAGGAGTAGTGATTTCAAGTGTAACATAATTTGAAGTATTTTGACCTTTGACCCCTAAACCATGGGTCAGGTGATGAGGTCATAATTGACTTTTATTGACCTCTCAGCAAGTACTACAGGATGGGCTAAAAAGATTTTCTATTTGACCTTGTTTTAAATTTTACACACAGTAAAGGTCATTCACCTTAGTGACCACAGATGACCCTTGACCAAAATTCCATTAAGTAACTTTTGTGGGGGATGTCAAGCTGCACCACATACATGAGTCACGTGATCATACTATGTAATTTGTAAAATGAGTAGTGATTTGAAGTGTAACGTAATTTGATGTATTTTGACCTTTGACCCCTAAACCATGGGTCATGTGATGGGGTCATAATTGACTTTTATTGACCTCTCATCAAGTACTACAGGATGGGATAAAAAGATTTTCTATTTGACCTTGTTTTAAATTTTACACACAGTAAAGGTCATTGACCTTAGTGACCCCAGATGACCTTAGATCAAAATTCATTAAGTAACTTTTGTGGGGGATGTCAAGCTGCAGCACGTACATGAGTCACTTGATCATACTATGTAATTTGTAAAAGGAGTAGTGATTTGAAGTGTAACGTAATTTATTGTATTTTGACCTCTTACCTCTAAATCATGTGTCATAATTGACTTTTTTGTAGTGTTGATCAAGTCCTACAAGATGACAGCATTAGTTTTGAGATTTGAGCTAATTCTAGATTTTTTGCATGGTTACGTTGTTGACCCCTGTGATTTCACACCACTATAGATCTGGTCTGGCACCCTCTACCTGGCCCGAAAGTGTTTGGGTAAAAGGTAACAAAAAAGTGACTCTAAGTTTTTCAAATTGAAAAAATAGGAAGAAACTTACTTCCTTAACTTCCTGGGCCATATTTTGTGTTAGAATTATTTTAAAGGTAAAATTTTTTTTAATAAATATCAAACAAAAAGGTGTGTGAGGCTACTACGAGTAATTACAGTACTACTTTTACAAGACACCCATGCCCATAAGGAATATTTTGACTAGAAGCCACGTTCACAGAGGGGATCGGAACTCAACGTGTCTTCACGCTCGTTAGTTCAAAATCCGTGTTAAACTTATGGATTCTTCTTGCTGAATGGGATGCAGAGTCTAGCAGTCCAAGGTCATTCATATTACAGCAACTGATCCGCTTTCGTTAATAGAAATTACGTTTTAATTATGGGCCATTTTGTACATAAACCAATTGCAATTTATTTGGTGGTGTGAACCTGTAGACAATTTCACCCACTAAATAGATCTGTTCTGGCACCCTCTGGCCGAAAAGTGTTTTGGAAAAAGGTAAAAAAAAGTGACGTCTAAGTTCAAATTGAAAAATAGTAGAAACTTGAACTTCCTGTGCCATATTTTGTGTTAGTAATTAATTTAAAGGTCAAATCAGCAAAATATCAAGACAAAAAGGTGTTGTGAGGCTTACTACTGCGTATTACAGTACTAATTTTAACAACCCTCCCAATAGGATATTTTGACTAAACCACAGTTTCGGAGGGGATTGGAACTCAATTGTTGTCTTCATGCTTCAATAGTTCGCAAACTCCGTGGTCACTTATGGATTCTTCTGGATGAATGGGAAGTGGCAGAGGTCTAGCATCCCAAGTAATGCATAATTAAAGCAACTGAGTGCTTTGTTATGATAAATTTACGTTTTATTAGGGCCATTTTGTACTAACACAATGCAATTTATTGGTGGGTTAAACCCTGTACCCTATCGTGACTTTCACCAATCGGTCATGCAACAGTTTCTGTACATGTACTTGTCCTTTTGACCAGTTTTGGTAAATATGGAATGTTCCATGTCTGAGATATTAGCATGTTGACAGAAAGAAAGAAGAAAGAAAGAAGAAAGAAAGAAACCGTACAGAAGAAGACACAGTCGAGTTCCTCGACTGTAAATATGAAATTGCCAAGTTTTTTTCAGAAATGATGAAATCTGAATGTCAGATTCACAACACATACTAGAGATTAACCAATTTTTGTACCAGATAATCGATCAGGGCAAATTTTGCAAAATCAGCTAAAAATCGGATCGGCAAAAATTAAATTATGTCAGAGCCTGCTGATTCCAGCTGATGTATTGAAGGGACAATGTATAATAATAGATATTTTCCCAGTTTTTTAAGCAGAAAAAGGAGACAAGCATTGCTCAAAAAGTTAACCTTATCCTCTGAAATTCCTCATCGGAACTTGTAGCAAATGTGGACCACACAGATATATTAATTATAATCATCATCGCCAATACCTAAGTTTAAATATTTGAACCTAGTGTGATCTTAAATATTTGGGGCAAATCTTCCGATGATATTTGGGGAATTCTCCCCTTTGCCCCGCCCCTGTGGTGGTGACACTTACAGGCATTTATATGCCTTAGTGGTAAGAGGCTATATTCTGTGTAATAATTGTTTGAACTGATTCGAACAATCCGCTGCATGTATGCGTGAAGGTCACACTGCTGTAGACAGCGCGTAAACACAACGATTAAAACAGACATGTGATACGCCTGTGTACAGGTCGTACACACACTGGTACTGCGTACGCTTAGTTCAAACAATTGTTACGTCGACCAAAGTATGGTCACGTGCCTTGCCCAAGGACACAATATAACAGCAAATAGAATATGCCGACAGCTGACCCATAACCCAATAATAAAAGAGTTGATCACTTTAAACTTCTGTGCTACATTTTTTCACACGGTAAAGCTACTTACATATGGTGTGAGGAAATTTGTTTTCAAAGTAAAGAAGAGTGTATAGTTGTATTTACCAGTCAAATCTAAATTTAGGAGATATTATTCACTTTAATTAAAGCAAAATCAGTGTTATTATAATTAATAATTCAAAATCTTCCCGTTTAAAACCTACTTGTGTGAAAATTGAAATATTCTTTAACAACATGATGTAAACCAGGGTACTTTTGCTCATTTCTGACTTAAGTTTTTGTTCATACCTCACTCAGTGCAGTGCCGATATATCAATCACTTGCTGCAGCAACTCAACGTAACCTGATGCAGCTGCAGTTAAAATAAATATAACTCGGTTGCAGTACCGCAATGCAGTATCCTGGACAGAGACCGTAATTCGAGCACTGCAACTTACTGCAACTTACTGCAACTTACCGCAATGCACGTTGCAGTATAGTATGAATGAACCTTTAGACCTTGTTACTTGTACAGGACCTTTTGCAAGTTCCTGAAATGCTTCCCTTACATCTCTCTATTTAAAATACTTAAAGGAGAACCGTACAACAAATAATATTATACATTATACTCTATAAAATAATGATTGACCACATATATCGCTGTTTTTTCATCACAACGGAATTCTATAACCCTGACAATGAATTAAAACCTCTATTGACCAGCGCTATTAAAATTCGGGCATTGTCTACTGTTCTGCGCATACGGGCGCACGTTTGCGTCATACATGCCATAGGAAAGGTCATTATGAAAGCGTCATGTGAGAGGTGTATTACCGCTACTGGCCGTCCAGTATTGCTTATCCATATACATATCCCATATACACTAGCGCGAATTCAAATAGCCCAGTTGTCAGAACAAATGTTTACTTCATTTTTGTGGTTAGTATGATTCCCTTTTTCCATGAAACCACTTGATGATGTTCAATAATATGTTTTATTATATATATATAGAATGGGGCCTTATTTATATTTTTTTGTATAAATAATATAATGTACGGCCGCTTGAAAACTCTGAAATAGACTGAAATACATAGCGCTCGTTCACTGTATCCACGTAAACACAAGTCTCTGTGGTCCATGGTATTTCTCCTCACGCCTAAACGCGGAGGCTCCTGTTTCGAGCCGGGTGTTTTTTCATCTTTATTTAGTTCTGTGCTCGCCATTTCTCCGAGCTTCTATATACTACTATATTTTTATAGCGTATATTGTATAAGTTTATTATTAGTACGGTTCTCCTTTATAAAATATCCTAGCCTGCTAATAGACTTACTTCTGAGACTTCTTGCATTTCTTGACCTCCACTCTTGTCAGCCACCCGAGATGATGCCTTTCAAGATGATAATACCCACTTGCTTGCCAAAAAATAGCCTTCAAGAAGCAACTCCAATGACAGAGAGGCCACTAACTTCTCCCTAAGACTGGCAATTTCAACAGGTACACGTGGATGTCCCTTAATTTTGAAAGAACAGGTAGTACACAGACACGCTTCCTCCATCTGTGTTTTATCACTTGGTATTGGTACTTCCAAGTTCAGATCATGCTCATAATAAACCTGGATGGATACCAATCTGTTGTAACGACGGGGGCAAACCTGATGCCAGGAATGCAAACTTATCACACAGACACTCTTGCCGTGTAGCAGCCTCCTTACTTTGCCCTTTTCCTCCTCTGCTTTTCTAAAAATAATCAATGTGCACTAGATTACAAATTACGAGTATTTCGGCCCCATCAAGTACATTTGGGCTAAAGAGTGACATGAACTTAAAGTGGATGGTCCCGATTTAAAGCCACCATCGCTTTTCTATCTTCAAAATGTAAGCAAAACCTGCCCTATTTTGCATCAAAGTCCCCCTTTTGGCACTGTTGTACTTGAAATGGTTGTAGTAAGACCTCTGTAAGTGCTAACTTAAAATGCCAGGTTATTTTGTCAAGCAGGCCCCATCATAGTGTGTTTCTCAAAATGCCAAGGATGGTCCCGAGGTGGCACCCGGCAGATTCTAATTCTTCTACCACACCCGTATCTCTCTCATTTTCAGCAGAACACTTGTTCCTACTCGCTTTTACGGTCAGGCCATAGTTTGGACCATGTGCTACCTGACTATAGCCACATTGTACCTAGACAGGAATGGATTTATATAATAAATTACTGTTCAAATTGTCAAAATCTCAGAGGTTCCAGGGATTCACCCTCTGGACCCCCACCTCAAGCCTTTGCCCCCTGGACCCCAGCAGTGGCCCTAAGGCGGGCCCCTGACCCCCCACCTTTTAGTTCTCGCACTTCGCGCTCAAAGGTCCACATTCCGTGAAAATCCGAACCACCCCCAATAATTCCTCTGGCTACGCATGCCAATAAATTATAAATTATTCAACCCTAAATTATCGAACTATGGAGTTACTTGATATATAGGACCCAATGAAACAATGCATGCCTGTAACATTGAGTCATCTCCAAATTCAATGGAAGCCAAATCTACTAATTTTTAAAATTGCCATATAACAGCAAGTACCTGCGATAAAAATAAACTGAAGTACTTATATTATTTGTTTAGACACCATAAAGGTATTTCTGATACTTTCAAAGTCTATGTTTTATCGAAGGTATTTCTTGTTATAGGCATATTTTAAAATTTTAATTTGCCTTCCATTTTGAATTGGAGTATGACTCAATGTTTACAATTGCCATGCATGTGGTCATGGGGTCCATATTAATATCTAGTACCCCATATTTGATAATATAGGGTTGATAAGATAATTATCATTTATGGAACGCCATCTTGATTTCTCAATGCTCAAGATGCGCAGTGGCCACCCCAATTTCTTCTTATTCTACACTATACTACAACCCTAATCTTCATTTCAGGCAAAATTGTGTTCCCATACTCACTTTAACGGTCACATAAGGTTCTACTACCTGACTACTATTAGAATTAAATCAAAATATTCCGCGGGCCGGCGTTAAAGCAAAAAGTGACAAACTTCAGCATGATAAGCTACCTTTTGCAGATTTCCGTTTTCTTATGGCCCTGTTGGCAAGAAATGACAATTTTTACTACATTTTTTATATAAACATTGGGGATGCAGACTTTATAGCAAACAAAAACAGTTGTAAATGGCGATCTGCAAGAAGAGTATCTAAGGTGTTGAGAGACTTCCACTAGTAATTTAGACACAAAATAGGCATTTTGAAATTTTGGAAAAAATGACTGATAGTGGCTTGACATTTATGAAGTTTTCATCTTGATAGAATGGCCTTCACTCCAATCCCATCTATGAGTTTCAGGCCAGTATTTGTGTTTTGATGCGAGATGAACCCCCCAATCTGGTTTAATCGGACTTAAAACTTTCCGAAAGAGACGCGAAAAACAAAACCCTAAATAACTAGAACACAAACATACATACATCACACATAAACATGACTCAGAGGTGACATTTGTACCTTGTTTCTTGACCTTTGGACATCACCCTTGCATCTTAACCCCAAATCTGCTGGTATAAAATTGGATTTCCCAATTTTATGACTCAAGCTAATGAGTGGAAAAAAATATTGGGCGAGACTCAGTCGAGCCCAATATTTTTTCAACTCATATCGAGACCAATAATTTGGGTATTGGCAAAAACAAGAATCCCATTTTATCATTATATGTTGTGGAGAATCTTGTGTTGCCTATATTACTATACACATTTCATTTTAACCTTTAGCTTGGCCAGTTCTGACTTGGGCCATATTGGCTCTATCAAAAATAACATCCCCGTGTCTACACCTCTTTCAGATGAAATTTCGCCGTTCTGATCATGAATGTTTATTATAGATTAGAGATCGCAGTTTGTTAATTATCATCCGTCTTCGTGCGGACAGTCAACAAAAATTGTTTCAACTACAAGATTTCTGGAGTTTGCTCTTTGCCTCAAGACCTGAAGTACCAGTTCAAGAGCTGTTTATTTCCGCCTGCCATGCCATAACTGTACTGACACTGTATCAAGCGATTACCTTTAACTGACCTGAAAATCTTTATTCCAACAGCGGTACTCTCCCAATGTGGGCACTATCCACACCTTTAATTAATTCCAATCGTTAAATCTCCTGCAAATCTTACTTCACCAGTCAGGAAGAATTAGCCACACTCTCGCGAGGAAATAAAAATGCGTCCCTTGATGAACGATCAATGCAAAATTGACCTGACATGAGCGGAATTCATGTGCACCGCTAGCTACTTCCAGGGTACTAATTAGCCTGAATCCTTGGCCCTCACGTGGCATTATGCCGTATTATTCGGCGAACCTGGTGTTCCAGCGTACTACCGAGATGGGTTTAGCCTATTGAGTCCCGTGGTGCGCATGCGTTGCTTTAATAATGTCTATTACCAGGGTGCACAGACTTAAACTGCATTAGGAACGCGTTCTGTTTAAAATTCAATAAGTTTAAGGTGATTGATCCAAAGTGTTGGAGTAATTTGGACACCAAAGTTTCGAGAGAGCGTAGATTATTGAAAGTGTTGTTTTCCCAGCATGGGTAGAGTAATATAGGACGGAGATCTAAAAACATGGTTTAATTGGACTAAAACTTTTTCAAGGACATATTGAAAAACGTCCGGACATGCCGTATCGATATCCCCCTATGCTTTTCAACCGGGGATAAAAGGCAATATCAACCAGTTTGCCACGCTAATTTACCTTCATAGGCTCCCCTACACTGAGATGATTTTTGACCTTGGAAATTACATAAAAGGTTTACAATTGCCCTCTAATACAATTGTGGATTGAAATTGGATTTAAAAAGTTTAACTTGGCATCAGAACTTTTGCAAACTTTAGTCATCCAGACAGAGAGGGCTAAATGAGGCGACTGGTTTAATGTGTCGCCATAACATTCGTTCAAGAGACAACAAACACTTGCTTTTTATGGCACACTTGCAAAGCATTTCACTAGCTTCGGAAAAGTTACCACATTTCTTAGATCTCAACCCTTAGAAATCACCTTTGATATGGAGCTGACCTGGTCTTGGTCTTAATCCTTTTCTTCACCACTACAGGCTCAGTCTTTGGGCAGCTTCGTCTCCTTGTCCGAGAACCCTTGTCCTTGGACCCACAAACCCGTCTTTGATCTCTTCCAATTCTCTCCATTGCTTGATATTTCTGGATGACATCTGCGCATTTACAACACACACGCAATGTGGCATCCACAGGGCGCGGAACCCTTGATATTCAGTTGCGTTCAAACAGAGAATCATCTGCTCAGAGAAAGACTTGCAGCGGTTTGTCTTCGCCTTTTCCACAACTGCAGCAAATTTCTTTTACTCGCTATATGTAAAGGAAAAAAAAAATAAACTCTTAACCAATGCCATAGTGTAGTTCATTTGGCAATTCTCTTGAACTTACAACTCTTGCACAACTTACATCAAATACAGCAAATTTTTTGAAAAGTGCCCCCCAAATTTTTTGCAGAGTTGTGTTGGTAATTATCTAGTAAACTATACCTGCAAATGGTATTCTCAAAGTCCTCTTTGTCATAAAAGAGCAATTTTGAAATTGGAATCGATGTAACCTGAATTTTAATTTAACGGCATGCTGGACACTCTATCCATGATGAAATAGTATCGCCTCACGAAAATCGTCCCTAACTTACTTGCCTGAACCCACGGAATAACTAATGGATGAGCGTAGACAGAACAGAGCATTAGTTCCTAGCTATTCCTATTGGGAAGGACTTTTAACAGCTACCAATTTAGTAATCGTATCCATATCATTGCCAAATGCTTCTTTTAGCGATACATTGCCAGTTCGAGCTTACTAGGCCTATTTTACGAATGGAACTGTGCTTGCTGGTCCCGCCCTGGTCTTCCTCCGTTGGAAGTTTTTTTTTATCATAGTGTAACGAAGTGTACATTGGCTCTAAACAATAAAATGTATCATAGAATGAAACCCATTGTAAACAATGCCCCGCTAGGCTAGCCTACAATACAAGCCCCAACTCAACTATTGTAACCTCCCAAATATCTCTCCAAATCATTATTTGTACCCTTATCACCCCAACATCACTTCAAAACGGAGTATTGGAGAGCCTTAGGCATTTAAGACCGTCATGTAGTGCATAATTATTACCTGTAAAATCCCGTATTTTGGCGATACGACGGCCTGACATGGCAGCCTCTTGGAAAATTTCGTACCCAAAATCGGCGATAAAACCGCTACTTTTTCATTTCACACATTCAGTTCGCCCCAAATGTGCTGGATAATCCACTGTATTAGGTCGCAATTCCTCCATTTTTGATATATCTTATTATTTACCGAAATATAAATGCAAAAACCCAGGATCTCGCTCGTTCGTCTTGCCCACAGTGGCCCAAGTTACAACGTAAAAGATAGAGAATTCCTCAAGCCATGTCACACATTTCTTATTTTTAATATTAGGACAAATACAAATGTTTATGAAATGGCGACTTTTCCATCATAATATATTATTATTTTCATATTATAAACATTTCGCCATTTTATGGGATTACATTTTCTCAATTCATTTTAAGGGTTTTCATAAAGTAACGATTCTGTTTAACATCTATGAAACATTGTTCTGTCACGACGCGATTTTTCACTCACCAATCGGCGTCAAGCATTCATTCACGCATCCTTGTTCGAGCCGAAAAAACAAAAACATACCGGGAACTTAAATTGTGGTTATTCTC
>JAMKCH010037085.1:0-14368 GCA_023653785.1 Ophioderma brevispina
CCCTGAAAGGGTGGGCCTTGCACTATAATCCAAGTCTGACAATGTGGAAGACAAGAACCCACCCACTATTCTAAGGTCTGTCTTTGAAGGATGCTATTCCATATACCCAGATAATATTTGGAAAACTTTATAAAAAATTTACAAGCCCCTCGTATATGGTTTATATAATTAAATTGGTCTATTCTAAACTAATAAAAGCCATTGTTTCTAACACACTACTGTTTTGAGTGGGATATATATCGTGGACAAAGCGACAAATGTTACTTTTTCAGTCACAAATTGACTGTTCAAAATCATTGTTTTTTGCCCCTATTTCTAAACCGAATCATATATAATAATTAATGTCTATGTGAGCAATCATGTATGTGCAGAGTTTTCCTCACTTCTTCAAATGGGAAATCGTTTCCCTTTCCTCTGCAGCATTTAGCTCCATCCAGTATGATCCCCCATCCACTAATGATTTAAAAGACATTTTTAAGAATGTATTAAACATAATTTATCTGGTCAAAACCCTGTTTTGAAACCAATTCAGGTAATTATTAAGGTAGGATCAATCGGATAAATATGATCTTACAGAAAAATAACCATGAAATCAAAAACCCCTAATCATTTATTCCAAACTTGACTAGGTAATGATTGAACTCTCCTCCACATTTTTTTCCATTTTTTTTTTTTTTTTTGCATTTTCAAAAGACTGCATGATTGTTTTAGTGTTTTTATTAATTTTTTTAAAATTCCCCTAATTTTTTAGAATAAATACCTTTTTCCCGCCTAATGGAGGGTGCTTTAAGCTGAAACTTTGTGGATGTGTGTATAAACAAAATACCTAACATCTCACGTTGGCTTTTGGAATCAAGTGTTTTAAAGGCTTCTTTAGAAAAAATTATTTTAAGGGAAAAGTCATTTAGTGGAAAATTAAAACCCTATTAGTTCAAATAGAAACACTCAATCTCAAATCTAACGTGAGAATTTTCTAAATTTTGAATTTCTTTAATATGGACACCTTATTCATCACCAAGGGGAGTTGTAGTTTCTTCTAGGAAAAATTTTAAAAAAATGAAAAGTGGATGCTTCAGTATTTCTAGAAATACTCAGCCAAAAAAGGTTGTTGCGACCACCCGTTCTTTGTTTTTTGATGACACACATAAAATAAAAATTGTATTGATTTTTTGATAGTGCTTTACCATTAAAACAAACACCAATCTTATACCTCATCCATTATTGATAATACATGAAATAAAATGGTGTAGTTTGTTTTTCACACAATTGCCCCATTTTGGTCATTTTCAGACTGCAAACTCAGGCCCCTTTACAAAGTCTATGTGAATTTGAAAACAATACGTGACATATCTCTTCTCAAACGCCTTTTTGGAAAAAAAAAATTAAAACTTGGTAACATGTTTCTTTCACCACAACCAACATTTCATGAGATTTCAACAAGATTGGAGTCATGAACACCGTATAGCCGATACATCCTCATACCTACAAGGCCCTTTTGGTAAATCTTTTGCCTTAGAAGTATATTATAGCAAAAATTTTCAGGCCCCCATCAGGCAGTTCTCACAAGTTCAGTTGCACATAAGACCCTGCTGTGGGGACTTTGGAAACAAAATCGATCCCAAGAATCCAAGTTCAAAGAAAGAAAGAGCAGCCCTCATTCTGGCACAAGCGCTTCTGGATTTAACCATCGTTCACAAAGACCCCCCACACACCACAACACACATCGCCAAAGACGCCGAACCGAATAAGGTTCTGGAAGGGAACCAAAACCAAAGCCAAACCATTCTGAAAAGCGAAAGCCGAGGGAGAACCGCGACATTCTAGTTGGAATAGAGGTTATAAGTAGGTCTAAAAAACATGTTTTGATATTCAGATATTCAGAATTGGACTTTTGACACAGTGACATTTTGAATGTGGGAAGCAAACGGGGGAGAAGGGAGAAGAGAAGGCGATCCTAAAGGATACCTGTTAGCAGATTGCAAGGACAGCTGTTGAATAAATTAGGTGGGTCCCATAGCGGCCTCATGGTGATTAAATTGTAATGAAAAATAACTTTGTCAATTAGATGATTTAATCAAAAACCATGATAAATCAATGATTTGGGCATTTGTTGAACAATCACGTAATTCATGATGGTTTTAGCTGTCAGGTAGATAAAATCAAAAATCCAGCAATTTTTCAATAGTTTTACAATTTTGAATTTTACTTTGAAAAACCCTACATCATTTTCTATTTTCCTTTGCAGATTAGGAAAGCTGGTGTACTTTTAACATGATTTCCTGCTGCTGGTATCATAAGTTTATAATTTAAGATATGGGCATTTTTTTTTTTTTTTTTTTTTTTCCAAAAACCATGATTTAACAGATTTTTGGACAAAAATCCGTCATTTCTGCGTTTATGAACATTTTTACAATACCCGCGCAGAGAAATCATGGAAAAGTACACCAGCTTTCATAATCCTCAACAATGGAATAGGCTGTAGGTTTTGGAAAATACAATTCAAATTAAAAATATGAAAAAATTAACGTGTTTTGTGATTTTTACATATCTGACAGATAAAATCATCATGGAATCATGCAAGTTGTTAGCCAAAAACACATATCATTGGTTTTTCATTGTTTTATCGACCATCTTATTGACAAAATGAATTCTCATTCCAATTTTAACCATTCTTGATAGTGGTAGGAATAGGTGCCATCTATGGGACCCACCTTACAGAATGCCTGTTTCTTAATTAAACATATAGGCTAGTATTCTGAAAGGGAGGTTAACTTTATACACCGGGTTGTAAACAACCAGGTGGTTAGTCTACATTGAGTGGTGAGAATTCCTCATGGAGGGCCGGAACGGCCCCTCCATGAGGACTTTTCTCACCTGTTACATTAACTTTCACAGTATAGTTTGAAATGACTAACCCTGTTTGAACCCCAGGGTTTAAACCCAGGTTTAAACCCAGGTCTTAAGTTAGACTCCCTTCAATACCATACCAGCCATAGTGTTTCTCTAACTAGAATACAGAGCCTGAACACTCCAGACCCCACAGCCAAGTTACATTGGAAACAGTGCTGGTTTTGTGTTAAAGATGCAACTAAATATAGCCATAATGTGCCCATTAGAAACTGCTAATATTTATGTTAAAAGCGGTTTTGCTCAAATCTTTAGAAAGAAATTCATTGGAGGTTTTTCAGGACAATGAGAAAAATTTCATATATGTATGAAAATCGAAAACAAGCCCAACTTTTTGTGTTCATCGGAGGTCCTAAAGACCATCGGAACCCGTACATAAGTAACATGAAATAACCACATATAAAATACTGAAATCTCTGCTAACCTCCCGTCTTTAAGAATTACGCTGATCAAATTTTTTAAAGAACATTCAAGCCTAACATTTACCGATTTTAATTTACAAAAAGTAATAAAACTTCATCAATCATCATCAAAAATCATAAGTCCCTACTTCGGAAACCTCAATCTGACACCAAGTCTTCCTCTTAAAAAAGATAACATTTCTCTCTTATTTTTGTCATTTATTACAGTTTCTATGGCATAATTCATTTTACATTCAGATATTTTTTTAACACAGAGGGCTAAAAACAAAACCCAAATACAACTCCTAAGAATCACACAAAAAGGTGGTTGATATTACACTGCAGTAATAATCGCTACTTTCCCCCAACCAAATATTGACAGTTTTTGTTACACAAATTCACTGTGGTTTCTTATTTCTTCCAAATCATCAAGGCCTTATGAATGTCTACTAAAATACACAAATGATCCTGTATCAATGCGATTCCACAGAGCGTACTCAATAAAATATGTCCCTTTGGTGCCTTTGCACTTCTAATTACACCACTTTAATTACACTTTAAAGTGCATTTGGATTCTAGCACAGGGGCCTCACCCCAAACCAACAAAAATCATCAATTACTACTCTACCTTTAGCTGAATGAACCAGAGAATGCAAGCATATTTGAATGTTCCCCCCCTACTAGAGGGCCAAATACAACCTGAATTTCCCCTTAATGTGTCCCCTTTTTATATTTTTGAGAGCAATTTGAGGGCCAAAATCAATGGATGTGGCTGGCGGCCCTGTTGATTTGGCCCGTGGGCCGCTATTGAGAACCCCTGTTCTAGCAAGCACTTTTTGTTTAATTATGGTTCACTTAGATATCCTCGACAGCCCATTACAAAATTTCATTTTGATTCCATCTGTCATTTTTGGGTTTATGAGCAACCATTTTAGTACACAATTGCCCTGTGGCCCACTATTGTTGTCATTTGTGTTTAGAAAAAGTACAAAATTGGGTAAATTTTGCAGGTTAAAAAAAGCCCCCCCCCCAAAAAAAAAATTTTCCGTGTTTGGAGCCACTTTGCACTACATTTTGTTTCTGTTGATGAAACTGAGAAAATCAGATATTTTAGACATAAAAGCCTGGAGATAGAGAAGCCAGCTTGAATTTCGATGTGACATGATCCAACCTCGTCCCCCAACCTATCTAAAAAAGTGGAGATTTTGTATCATTTTACTGAATACAGCATGTGTTGCGATCTTATCACAGATGGCTTTTCGGAAGAAATCTGCAACTGTGTCAATTCTGTCCTGTAATAAAAATTACAACACATTGGCCAATTAAGCAATGTAATAGGGCCATTCTTTGACACTTTTGTGACCTAAAAGGGTTTACATTTATACTTTCAAACCCAGTGCTGATTTTGTCAACGTATTCAACTTTCATTACTTTTATATTACTAAAACTTTTTTGAGTCGCAAGGCTACCAAAATAATGTTTCCACTTTCCTAGACTGGTTGTTATTTTGTCCATGGAGGCAAATAAATTTGTTCATGGTTTGCGTGTTCTCCGGCAACGCACACATGTGATCCACACACGTGACAAAATAACCAGTCTAGTGAAAGTGAATTTTTTTTTTTGGTTAGGTTAGACTCAAGGGTTAATAATATCAAAATAACGGATTGGTACTTGACACAACCGCATTTGGTTGAAAGTAAGAATGTACCCGTTTGCACAAACATGACTGAATGAAAATGGCCCAATCAAACATCCATCAACACACCATCATATTCAACTCACAAACTGACATTCCTGGAAATTTTTCTCAAGGTGTCTAAATAGACCCTGTAAACAAAAAAATACATCGCGGTCCCCTGACTGTGAGTATCGTCTGCCGCGCGGTTGTGAATGGGGTCGAAGGTGAAATGAGGTCACGAAGGTCACCAACATGTCACCCCATCCCCACCCCTCCCACTCCTTTCCACCAAGTTACTCATCATAGCCCTTATTGAACTCATACAAGCATGCTTTATATTAAGGGTTTACACTTTGAACCTGGCCAATGGTCACCTGAGGTCACCAGGGTCACCTGAGGTCCCCAAACCAACATGTTCACCCCACCCCCACCCCCTCCTTTCCACCAAGTTAACATCATCACCGAGCCCTTACGTAACTCATACGGCATGCAATATATTAAGGGTTAACATTTTGACCTCAGACACAGAACACACACCAGACATACGCCAGAGTAATCCCTATGTGCCTTCTGCATTCTTGCAAGACGACACAAAAATGAGTGTGCTAAGGATCGACAAAATTCATATTTGAGCATTGCCTAAAAACAAAATTGTTTTGTTGGCATAACTCTGGTGACCTTACTTTGGGGAGTAAAAAAATGGTGGATAAAACACCAATTTAAAGGTTGGATGCTTTTTGAGAAAATTCTGGAAAATAAAAACCACAACCCAGCAAGTGGGGGGCGGGCTGTTTTAAGTGAATTAACTCTACAATAGTCAAAAAACGGCCCCCATATTCTCTCTTACCTTACTTTCCAAATATGAAGATGTTAAAAAAAAGGGTCGCAATTCCCTAACAACCCAACTTAATAGGACCTACTTTCCTTACTGCACAAACCAAACTATTGTTTTTAGGCTAACTGAATCGGGAAGTTCTACACAATGCATACATGTAATCATGAGTGAAAACTGTTCTCATTAGCACAAACCAATCCTATACACTACTTGGTTAAGGTTGAGTGTGCTTATCAATAAGAATCTTTACAAATACATCAGCAGTTCAAATAACAATAGCCTTATTCCACAGGCACCAAGGTTGCATTGCATATTTTCAGCCCCATAGTATTGCCAATATATCGAGGATTGTGTTGGCGCAGCGTATCTCCCTCGCCTTTCACCAATATGGGGTCTCGGGTTCGATGCCCGGCAGGGGGACTCGTTCTCGGTGGCTTTAATTGAATTTGGTTTCTGATCCATACTCGTTCCCGCAGGTTTCTCCGGGATCCGGTTCCTCCTGCTTCTAAAAATCGAGCTTCTTGGCATTAAATCTGTTTATGGTATTATGGTTTCTATGATGCGCAAGCGCCTTTAATGGCAGACCACAGCGCCTTGATTCACGTTACGTTGGGTATGTCGCGGCGAGTTAAAATGAAATTATTATATTATATTATTAGGCAAGAAGGCCCCATCTGCAAAATAGCTGCCATATGTGAGAATCGCACAGGTGTAACAATTAATAAGAACACAACTGAAAGGGCAGCTATACAGATGGGGCCTTTTGAACTAAAACCCTCGATATAGTACCTGAACTTCACACAAAACAGGTAAGACTAATCAGCGAAGTTGAGTTACACTGGCAAAATGGCGGCCATTTGGAAATTTAGGTGAAACAGAGTGTACTATACTCTGTAAACTTAGAAGTACAAAGTAAATAGTAAATTAATCGATGAGCTGCATAGCATTATCGCGCCGTACTATCAAAACGCGCCTTAAGCGGCAGTGTTGGGTAAATCCGTGAAATCGCACGCGATTTTAAGACACAGCGCATGATGTACAACAAAACACACTCTTACCACTGATAAAACACAAGATATAGTCGGATAAGTCTACATACCAGCTTTCCTTGTGAAGACTTGTGTGGGAGTTATTGATTACTTTGTACTTCTAGTTTTATGGAGTATCGTCCTTGGGTCTGAAAGTTCAGTGTTTTACAATTACATAACAAACACCATTTTGGAGAATAAACAATTTTGTGTTAAAACCTACTGGGCATATGGCTATGGTAAGTGGTGGCTTCGCTCACCTGTCACCAATGCAGCCCGGGTTGGATTCCCAGTTAAGGCCAGTGTCGTACATGAATTTGGTTGCTGATACCAAACCCTCTTTGCAGTTTTTAGGAAAACTTGCTTTCTCTTCCGATCTGAAATCGACTTCTTCATTTGGTATCCTCTCCTGGGCGTCTACCACATCATACAACTAGCTACGGCACGTTAAGTTACCGTAGGCCAGTACAACGTACAAAGAAAACATTGAAGAAGATGGACGTGGACAAACTCAGAGTGGAAAAAAAGCCGTTCCTTTTTTTTTTTTGCAAGTTGACACAAACAAAAGTGTTGATCAGGGCAACTGAGCAAATCTATTTTGATATGGAGGCAAACAATGAGTTTCAAAATTTACAGACACTTTTTATAATACAACTTTAACACAAATTTAAAACGGTTTGAATTATCAGTTACACTAACCTGAGATGGTGAAACCTCCACTTTGCTTGTGAGAAAAAAAAATGTTTTTCTGAGGATTACCACCTTTCCTTACCATATCTCTGATTTGGCTCATTACATGATATACTCTTCTGATCAACTAATCAAAATAGACATAGGCTTTTAATCATGTCTCTGATTGGATAGTTCATATAGCCCTATATAATAATTAAATTCTAATGTCTTACCTTTAAAGGGGATCACCACGCTAAGCTTTGGTCAACATTCTCACTGGGTTGATGGGAAGCGGCCATGTTGCCAACAAATACTGTGTGCGATGGAATGTTAGAATTTTAGCGTCACAAATGTCAAACCTGGTAAGTCCTACATTTTAAAAGCTGGACTAAATGTCAGCCGAAACACTATTCAGCATGTAATGCGCGAGTAGAGCCATTCATATTAAGAGTCCCTCACTGCCACATGCTATACACAGACAACCAAAATCCCCAGTAAAATCAATTGAGACCTTCAATGGTACTTGGATGACCCTATTTTGGCTATATGGTCCAGCTGATTGGGGATTTTAAAAACAATAACTTTTAACTACTTAGTTTAACTTACTTACTACTTAGGGATTTAAAATGTTATGGGACAGGTGGACTTCAATTGCATGGTTTTACTTTTCAACTGGAAGAGGTAAGTTTTGTACAAATCCGAAGTAAGTACGCGTTTTTGTATTGGGTTCATCTACGAAGTAGTTTTTCTTTTCTTTTGGGGAACATAATCACTGCAGAGGTGCAATTCGATTAAAAGGCATACAAACCTATTAAACTTGTTAGATACTCAAAGTAAATTACTTGTAATTGACTATAATCATGGACAGACTATAGCTATGACGTGCGCTGGCCAAAACGTCCTAGTGCCGAGATTATTGGTACAGTGATGCGCCCATCATCAGTCTGTTCCTGCTATCATTTTTGTCTTCTAATTAATCTAATTTTGTAAGGAATCAACTATTGATCACATATGTGAACTCAAAATTATCGTGTTATTTCCCCTCGATTTATATTGCATTTTGCTTGTAACCCACCATCCATTCCCACTGTTCTTGGGATAAACATAATACACATGATGTAATTTCTATGTTCCTAAATACTCTCGAACTTTAAAGAATGTGGCCTAGGAATTTCAATTCCCTGGAGGAGAACATTGGATGTATTTTTCTTACTTTCCAGTAAAGAAAATCTAGGTTTTAAACTTATACACAACATTGCCAACAAAATTTCTCTCCCTGCATTCTATAACACAGCTCACCAGCTACTATTTCCAGGTTTAATTTATAGTGATAGAGCTAATAAATGCACTAAACATTCGGTAATGTCCCTTTACAATTCCACTCTAGAACCTTCCAGTTTAAGAAGGGTTGTCCAAAATTTGTCATTTTTGCTTACCATACAAGCTTAACGTCACTAATTCGCACGATTGATCCCGCATTGAGCACGGGCACCGAATCACCGGCCAGTGCGTGTTACGCTAGAGGAACGCACTACAAAACAACGCTAAATATGCTTATTTTGTAAGGAAGGTGGCTCTACTTCATCTACCATGGTGTAACACAGAGGGTGTTTTGATTCAATCACATGCACCAGTTGTTGGGAAATTTCACCTCAATATGGTCATGTGCCTCACATAATTGCCTATCCTTAACACAGAAAACCCTGACTTTAACGCTCATTTTAGCCCACAACACATATTAAACTTAGGACTTTTTTGCATGATTATGAAATTCCTTGTGGTTCTTAAACTTTTGGAAACAAACTTTTTATCCCCTAAGTACATGACATGTGTTTCCCCTAACAGTCATGGTATAGGCACTTGCTATGCATCATGGATGGATTCCAAACACCCTCTGGTGTAAACAATAACACAACACATTTTTTTGAAATCCCTTGCTTGGGCAAAGGTGCAAGCTCTTGAAAAGCTGTACAAGTGGAAATTTTCGCGCTACATTAATTTTCGCGCTTTCGCGCACTTCTGAGCTAGCTCGAAATTAAAAACCCACTAAAATGTTTATTTTTTGTGTGGTCAAGGTCTATGATAGGATAGCTGAAAAGAGCGAATTAAAAACAAGCAAAATTTTAAAAAATCGCCAACGCGAAAATTACACCCGCGAAAATTATCACTTTTACGGTAGTGGTAAGCTTTAAACTTGTTGTTTGTCTTCCGAATGCAAATATTGATAAAGACTAAGTTTAAATACACAATGTGCACCAATATTTCTACACTCTGATAAATAGAATGAGTGTTGCAGTTAAACCACTGGTTTCCTTCTTAATCCTGAAAATGCGTTTCTCAATAAAATACATGTAAACATTTTGAAGGGTCCCATAATTTTCCCATATTTTGTATTCAAATGCACAATGGCTACTTATTTTTATTTGGGATCCAGTATTTCTTTCCTTCTTTTCATACTAGAGTTTTTACTTTTGTTACCCCTTATGTACAATTTGTACATAAGCAGGAAAATGACAACCACTTTTGGACGATCCCTAAGATGCCCTTTAAAATATACACATGATTTTTTTTCAGACAAAAAAAACTTTGACACTAAATATTCAGGCAGCCTATTTTAATGTTTGCCCAAAACTTTAAACCCCCCCCCGGGGCACTACCAGTATGAGTTACAAGATGCTCATGCCACCAAGGAACAGTTCAGTTTTGGGGGGGTGTACTGTTACACAATTGACATGAACTGACCTTGTGTGATTGGGTAGGCATATATCATACCAAAAAACCAGGGGGTGTATTTTCTAGATAACACTGGTGAATGAAAATTAATGAACGTGCCAAGGGAAATGAGACACATTTGCACGATCCCCGGAATGCATCTCATTCGGTGACCATTCCATACGGGAGGAACTTGTACCAGAGGTATGTTTTTTACAAAAAAATGTGTGTTCGTTCGCGTCGCCGAAACAGTGCCCTAAAAATTATTATACAAAGACCTTTCACGTGAAGTTAATCTTCAAAACAAGTAGAAGAATATCTACGGAACAACAAAACAATAGAGGCACTGGTATTAAAATTCACGAAAAAGTGTGTGATATTTTCGATCGTACGGTGCCCTACTTGTCACATGCCGGACGATTACACAACTACAGTGCAACGTCACATATAGGGTAGGTTTTTTGTATTTTGTTACGCTCCTAACCGGATGTTTTTAGCCGACTTGAGGATGGTAAAGTTCCCGGATGGAAAATGGAACCGAATGAGATGCATGTCGGGGATCGTTTGCAAATGGTCTATTGAGAATTTTACTAGCTAATAGTGCACCTCCTCATGTACGCACTTCTGATGCTAATTAAGTGTATTTCATTTCAAAACCAATTGAAATTCAGCTTCAAAATATTTAGCTTGCCTTCTTCAGCTCTACCACAATTCTTACCACGTTGATTAGCTCAAAAATCACACACATTCCACTTTGTGACCAATTGCAAGGTACAGGTAAGTAGTATTCATGAGCTGGTATTCTGAAACGGAGTCTCACTTTAGCCTGGTTTCAACCCAGGGTCGTCCTACATGCATGGACCTTTTTTCCTTCCAAAATACGGGGAAAGTGAATGTGAACGGGTGAGAAAATCCTAATGGGGCAGGGCCTTCTGCGCACATCCAATGGGGAATTACTCACCGTTACACCATATTTTTAGAGGATGTGAAAGGAAAAAAAGGTTCCAACCTCACATTGGACTAACCCTGGTTTAAACTCAGGTCTAAAGTTAGTCTCCCTTTCAGGAATTACCATCATGGCGTTAAAAGCTTTACATTGTTTCACTGTGGACCAATTGTTGTCATTACGATAAAACATTCCTTGTATGAGTGCGAGGAGGTTGTATGCACAATGCTGCCATGTGAGACATCTGTGTGCTGCCATGTGTTATGATAACTCAAATTATCTTCTCAAGTCAGAGGCTCTTGAAATTGTTCTTCAGGTGACTTTGCCTGAGCCCACCTGAATGACCATTTCAAGAGCCACTGACCAAAGACTCTTGGTATGTTAGTATGTTTGATGGACTTTCTGACAAATGGCAGCTATTGCAATACGACCTTCCGTGCACTCGCATCAGGGGGGGTAGGACATGCCAAAAAACTCCAGCAACAGAACAGGATCAACTTCCGGTGTAATCAGGGTGCTAGTCTATCAAAGACTTAACGGTTAGGAGGGCGATCTTACGCATATCGAACGGTCCCACAGACTTGATTTAAGGCTAGGCCTGGTCACAATATTTAGGATATAAATTTACCGTTCTTGGAAATACACTATTTGCAGCGGGGGTTTAATCCACTAACCCTGACAGATTTTGAGTCAATAATTTTATCTTTAAAAATTATCATTGAATTACTAAGTGATTTTGCAATTGTCAATGGGACCGCGGCGGCCATAGAAAATGCACCTAAGAATTCATAAATTACCGTTGAAATCCCCAATGCCCAATAGAGCAGATCGTGTCCGACCCCCCCCCCCCTGACTCGCAGACGCTTAATGCTTGTTGCACATAAGACTGCTGCTTGTCTCAGAATACCACCCTTTCCCCCAAAAAAATTACAAAAACCCTTGTTAACTGGTTGTCTTGACTTGTCACACTGCTAAACAAATGTGGTTTAATAAAGCTACAGTAATTTTAAAAACATTCATTCCAACATTTTCATTAAGCCTATTAAAAACACCAGTTAAAATAGTAAAATGAATGCCAATATACTGCTGTTAAAAATCAGCTCAAAAAAGTCATTATAAATTCATAATTCTGTCAATATATCAGGTGCTTAAGGGCCTTCAATATAATATTACAATTCCATTTTTTTTGTACGTTAATTTCATAGATACAAATTGCTACCAAAATATTGGTACAGTTGGTATTCAATATTAAATTGCCAATTTCAATAAAGTAATAGTTATAAAAAATCAGAATTTGTCACAAAAAGATTCAATGATATGTAATGCACAAACATCATAGCTTGCCCAGAGCAAAGTTGCGTATTACTTCGGGCGCATTCGCATCAAATCCAACTATGTCCAGCATGCCGGCATCGGCTGGGGGCTGCTAACGTGAACCCGTTGGACGTCATGGCGACTACAATTAGCATCGCGTCTATTTCATGTTCGGCGAATTCTCAAGGCTTCCGAAGCTGGATGTTTCCCGCCCACGTCTCGCAGTCAGTTGTGATGATGAATATATCATGGGGATTTCTTCTGACGGGACGTAGACCATGGGCTGGGCACAGTCTGTGGCGACATTGGAAATCTGGGTAGCAAACACACATCACAGGTACATGAAGAGTGCGCAATACAATTAGATAAGGATAAAATGTTAAAAGGGGGAAGTGACCCAAGTAAAGTATATAAAGTTTTCATCTTGATAGAATGACCTCACCCCAATACCCCATCTGTCCAACTTTCGACACCGATATTTCAAACCGTTTTGAGTGAGCACTAAAAATAAGTGATTTGCAATCCCAATAGAGTATTGTGTAAAAATAATCTGGCGATCAAAAGGCGGGCCACATTGTTGCCCATAACATCCAACCAAACATCCTTTAGCCTAAGATTAAGATTCTTCAGATACCAAATTTTGACCACTTCGGGTAAATCGGGGGGTCGGGGACTAAGACTTTTAGTGATCGACCATGCCCTTTACACTAAATAAAATCCTTTTTTGAAGGGACATTATGAAAATAGGGTCTGGTCTCAATCTTTGAAGATTGGTTTTGGATTGCCAAACGACTTTCAGCGTCTTGGATGGCTATAAACACCAGCAGCCTAGTATCAGTTTGACAAGGTTGTTGTTAAAGTTAAACCAAAAAGTTTTCATCCAGTTTTGTTCCCTGCCTAAATGGGGGTGGCTGGATGCACCTTACACTCAGCAATATCAGTGAGATTATTGATAAAAAAAAAAGTTGACTGTATCCCTTCTTGACATTCAATCCACAGTTTTCTGCGGTGGGCCTAGCCTTTGGGCGACTACACCACCATGCAAGGCAGATGTGCGGATGGCCGACTTAGCTCTCCAGAATGCTGACGCCCTTGTAGGTATTTCTTTTTTATTCTACACAGGGTAAATCCAATGGGGGTGCTGGTTTAGCTGCCGGCACAACACGGCCATGGGACAGGTAGTAACTTACTGGTTAGCCGATACCAGTAGCAGGCCTCAAAGGAAACCCGACCTGGCCTGGACAAGTGGTGCGACTTTGCCAACCTTGATTGGCGATATCTTACTCTTTAGCAGTTAAATACCTCCTCTAAATCCAGATGGGACAATAATGCATCAAGTTTTCCTCTGGAATTTTCCCCTTGTGAAATAAGTTCCTTATTTTAATGAAAAATAAGTCCGAACGGAAAAAAGCAAATTCTCCCTAGCAATTTTACATTGAAACCAGTTTCCTCTCCCTTTTGACATCTGCCATTTATAAAATGCTAATGGTCAATCTGGCTTTGTTCAAAGTTTCAAAATTCACATGGCCACTTAAATCCAAACAAGAACTGTAATTTGCTAGCTCCTTGGTTTTGCCATACAACGAAAATTATGAAAAGAATGTCAAAAAATTAACAGCAAGTAACATTGCATCACCCCTGCAAGATGGCAGTATGGAACATGACCGAGAATCCTTTGCCATCAGCCATAGATGAGGAACCAATTGCACTTAAACCCAAGTCTGGTTTAAAATCAGAGTTCAAATTTTCGAAGACCTGAAAAACAAAAGACCTAACCAAACTGGAAAATACACGCACGCACACATACGGAAACATATGCGCTCTCGCATATCCCCCTACTGCTTTTCAAGCCAGGGGTTTATACAAATTAGTGGT